>JARYHS010010536.1:0-14509 GCA_031002005.1 Vandiemenella viatica
CCTGTTCCCATGGCGTGTGGTTGAGTATTCGTCCCGTCCCGTCTCGCCTTCGTTACAAGGGATCGTGGGAATGCGCCTTTACAGTGGTGAACGCAATCGGGCAGACAGCATAGTTGAGCGGCTTAGCGGACAGACGCAAAGTGTCATGGTTTGGGGCAACGCACAAGACAATCTAACAGGAGGTTTTATTGCCGGAGGCACTGCCCCTCCTGCAGGCAGCTCCACATGCCATATTTCAGCAGGACAATTCTTGGCCGCATGTGGCGAGAAATGCACAAGGCTTCTTCCCAGATCGACGGGTATCATTGCTTCCCTGGCTTGCACGTTCACCTAACATGTCTAGGGTATGATCGGTCGGTAACTTTTTCTGGTCATCCTTCAATCACTGTCGATGATTTGTGGACGCGTTTCAGTGTGTTCCCAGCAGGATGTAACTACAGCACGTAGCGGCCTCACGGTCAAGGTGGCTAATCATTTTTGTATTGTCATGTCCCTTATCTGTGGAATATATTTCATTGTAATTACTTCTCGGTGTTGCAATTTTCACAAGCAGTAGTATATTTTAAAGAGAAAAAAATATCTATGCCCTCCATCTAACGTGCTCTAAATCTCTCACATGTTGCGTAGAAAATAAAATTAGAAGCCCATTGTTTCTATGAACTCTCTGCTGAAGATAATTTTAAAAAAAATCGACTAACGGAAAACACAATAGGGAAAATTTGAAGTCTCCGCTTAAGAGCTAGAGGCCTGTGACGGACGGAAATACAAAGGCGTGTGAGCGATAGTGGTTCGTTACCCACTGAGTACGAATCTCCAAAAACTAAAGTTCATTTTATAGCAAACGCCGATTCGAATGATAGTTTCCTACGCGGCGAGTAGAGGTTTTCAACAGAAAGTTTACCATGTGTTGCTGTCTCAGTGGACCATTTGATAAATTATAAATAGATTGCAAAAATTAATAATAAATTGAATACCATAATTTTAAGACTGTCTGGAGCGTACCGCACTGGCGCCTGATAGTGAAGGTCAAGGCTCTTCATTTTGCAAACGCCGGCTTTCACAATATCAAAACTAGTAAAGAGTTACTTGTTAGTTTAGTTTCAACTATTTTTGAGCCTTTTATCGCAAAGCATCACGGTTAATATTACCGCATGGTTTACAGATCATAGTTTTTTGATCCCACTTTTATTTTATAAAATAATAACAATTGGTTACTTAAAATAAGTTCCATTTTGAGTTTACTCACCGCGGGAAATAAAATGATGGAGACGAGAAATTTTAAGATTTGGGAGAGATTAATTTTGCAGTGTAAATATCACGACTATAGCTTGTTATCTATTATCTGCGATCCGTTCAGTAGCACTGTGCGTTTCAGATCAAGGTTTGGTTTCAGGCGAATCAAATATGTATCCGAACTACTACATTGCGAGCATATTAAGATAATCACAATAACTAAAGTGTAATCAGAATGTTATATTTACGAAATATAACGTCGAGAGCTAGTTGCCTAACACGTCTGGTTGCTGGAAGAAGACATATACATCGCCATGTTACAATGCACCACCGCCGATAAAAAACAGTCTTCAACAGAAAGAATAATTTTAAAGTTTTTAAAATTTAGAATTTGTCAATCTCCGAGAACAGTTTACAATATTAAAAAAATCTCTCTCAACTAAAACGATTCAAAATTGTGTTTCTTCCACTAAACATTCGTATCTCCGTAGAATAAGATAATTAGATAGCAAATTCATTACGTTACACAAGTATTCAAATATAATCTCCGATGGTATCGCTCGAGGTAAGAAGATAGCAATCTAGCATAAACTGGGTAAAACCAGTTATCATCAGGCTCCTAGATCAGCCGTGTGCCGACGGTAGAAGCTGAGGTTACTGTCGGTCACACTACAAGATTCATTCTCCTATAGAATGAGGTTATTGACAAATTATATATAAATTACATAAATACGTACCACATTACGACGAGGCGTATGCAGTGATGTTCAAAATCCTACACAGACATCAGTTGAGTGCCGTAAATCGATTAAGTATTCTAAAAATTGCGTTTATAATGATACCTTGGTTTTTCTGCTATTTGCATTATAGATTAATGTACGCCCATCAGCCGCAACCATATTTGTCAGTCTTGAAATATATTGAATCCAGACTACAGTTACAAACTATTAATTGTTTCATTTGATATTTTAAGCCAGTTTTGTAATTACTGGATTGTTAATAATTTTATCGACAGTCGACTATCTCAAGTATTGTTAACGTTCTAGGTGGTTCTTTGAAATGCTGCAATGGGTCAGTCCTTCGAGTACATTCTGTTATACACTGAGATCAGAGCTCTGAGTTAGTAAAATGTCATGTTGGCAATTCATAAATCTCGTGTATTGCATATATTATAATTATTATCGCATGGCGAGCAGCAAGGTATAAGGAAGATCTTCGTGTGCACATATCACCGCTCACCCACAACTGCATCGACGCAGCTCTCAAAGTGAAGAAATGAATTCGTCCTGTTTAAATTGGGCCACAAAATCAATGGATCTCTGGCTTACACTTTGATATTACAATAGAAAAATATATTTGGCAGTAGCAAGACAGCTGAATTCTCTTAGACGTAATGGAATCCGAGCTTGTATGAGATGCACGTTTGACACCTGCGCAGCTTGTCGCTATGTGTTACAACACTTATAAAGTCAAATGAAACATTTAAATCAAAACCGGTTTATGCCAGAGTGATGGCCTTACACCACTACTATTTTATTGTGGTTTAGAAACGGTAATGAATGAATGGGTTAAGAAATGCTTCCCAAAAATAAAAATAGGTATGAATATCAAAACAAACTGCCTTGGTTTCACAGATAACTTAGCATTATTAGCAAATAACTACAAAACATTTCAAATAAAATTGGCCTCAAAAATATCAATCGAAAAGAGATAAATTATGCCCCGAAACAAATGTCCTTAAAAATATATTAATGGAAATAATATTAAAATAAAATTAAACAAATGATAAAACCTCGATCGAAATAAGAATAAGCGCAAAAATTAAATTGAAATATTTACATAAAAATGCCTATCAATACACACAAAAATAAAGCACCATAAGACAGTAGCAAAACCAGAAGCCACATATACGGCGGGAACACTCTTCCACCTAAATATTCAATCTAAGACTGACTGATTACAGAAGACAGACAGACAAATTGGAAGAACCAGCATCAACAAAAAATATCAGGAAGATGGACAATAGTGGATATTAACCATCAAATTCGATTTTAAGAACTGGGAACCCATTACTGATACGATGTGTAAGAGACGGCTGGGATTTCCTACATCAATAATGTGGCTGTGGAAGGATATCCTTTATGAAATGTTCCTGGTGTGCACGTAATTTTTGTTTCAAATGCTTTTATGATTTGTATCATCCAAACATTTCCGTATTTTCCAAAGGAAAATAAATAATTTGGAGAATTTGATCAAAAAAATTTGTATTTCTACAAGATCGAATAGCAATAAAAATATACAAATAAAAAAAAAAAATCGCGGATCGTGGGATCGAACTTTGGAACCCCCGTATACAAACACAGTGCCTTAACGTACACGGCTAAACAGACGTTATAAACAAATCATCTTCTATATAAATTATTTAGACACAATTTTTGCACTTTTTAACCCCCTATTTCTCTTAAACGGAGGCCCACCAGGCAGAACTGCTTTAGGGCGAGAAACCAGTGGTGGCGTACTATTTATCAGACTTGTCCGTTCTACGGTCGCGATTTCCACACCGAAGACCTCCCCTAGTAAGTTGCAATCAAGGACTCTTTAGCATGAGAGAAAAAAGTCATCTTCTTTGAGTCGTGATATATAGCGGAAGTATTTTCGTGTTAATTAACAGCTGGAAAAAAAGTACTGCAAGCTTTTTTTGTTTTATGCCTTGTCAATGTTGAGGTCATTAGAGACGGAAGGGGATTTGGGACATGGAACGGGAATGAATTCGCCTCAAGTGATGTAACATTATGATGAGGGCGCTAATGACCTAGCCGTCGACGCGCCCTTAAACCACAACAACAACAACAACAACAACAACAACAACAACAACAACATTATGATGATAATCTGGATGACTGAAGGGGTGTCTTATAAAATGCCAGACCCGAGGTTAGAGCTCACCCGCTAGGCTCGGTGCTATATACCAGTGATACGCCAGAGCAACTGTTCTAATAAATTTTCTATGTTTCACTTGAAGTCCTAAGCAATATACTACACGTAGCCTATCAACATCAATGCTCTCTGAAGGATAAACAATAAAATCAGTCCCACGTGCACACGCGGCCATTTGTATTGCTCTAACAGCACACGACGCAAAAGGTTGCAGTTTAAAATTCTGCGCAGTTGCTATTAATCATTTTGAAGCTTCTATTGCGGTATTCCCGGATAACAGCTACACGGTCATACCTCGTCGATGAGTCGGGTAAGCAACGGGAAGGAATTGGATCATAGCCTTCATGAACGATCCATCCCGGCATTCACCTCGACTGATTTCGACAAAGTGGATATAAGACGAGAATAACAGGTGGATAAGGAACGTACAAAATTAAGTTACAGTAGCAAATCAATCCGTGCTATTCATCTTTTATAACTTGCAACATACTGTTGTATTCTAATACCGTATCCGGTGATAGTTTATTCTGAAAAAGATGTGGTACAAGTAGAGTAAGATTTCTGCTCAGGCGTTCCCCATAATGATCTCTACATATTATCGCTTGTTATCTGAAGCTAACGTAATACTCTTACTTGACTGGCATGAACAGAAAGAAAGGGTACCAACATTACTAGTATATATTTTGTATTACCAAATAAAAATTATTCCATTTTAGGATTTTGGTCTCGGTGTAACCGTAAAAATCTTGAACGTCGTCTCAACAATTACGACGAACCACAGTGGAAACATCAAAATCACAAAATGATAAGTGAGTAAATTAAAGCTTCACCGCGCAGCAACAGTAACGCCCTCATACATGTACGGAGAAAACAAGGCATCAGTCATTTCCTTCAGAATACTACGGAAAAAATAATATTAATCAACTTCAGCGACTTCCTAGACTTAGATACTAGTAACTAAACAATACTCAATTCTGTGTAGTTGAATAACTGCCAAAGACATTACTTAAGGGGGAAGAGGAAAATCTGTCACAATCATTAGCGAGAGGTTAGGAGAACCGAGAGGACATTCGACTCGGCGGAAGCCGTAGAATTGCAGGCAGGAAACCGTGCTAGCTCCCTACCATGGGCTAAGCTCACAGCAAAGATGCTACCACACCCCGCCAGTAATATCGTGTTAGGAACAAGTCCAATGTTACGGAAGTGTTTCTCCGGAGAAATAAAATCACTTCACAATTTATGTTCCATGTTTTACTGTTAATTTATTCACAGTCGCTAAATCGTACACATTAATAAGTATCAAACACATTTTTACCTATTACTGACCACTAAATAGCCTATCACCACGAAGCTCTTATCTGCTGTATCAATTGGAGAAACGTGAAAGACTGCTACTCGCATCCCAACAACACTGGATTAAGTTGGTTCGAGCCAAACAAATGCATCACAGTATTTCCGATTCTCTACTAGACTGCTTTCAACCACAAAGGCTCTAGTGCCTTTTGCAAAATTAACAGTAGCACCTTCAGACAAAATTAAAAATGACTTCCTGAAAAACTAATACCAAGATTTACTCATGGGGATGTCAGATATGCTACGGATGACTCAATATCAAGGGCAGGCATGGATATGATTTATAAATTCATATTTTCGTTCAGAATCGAACATAGAAGAAGTAAAAACAACGTCAAGCAAAATTAAAAATGACAGTCTTTTGGAGCACGCTAAACTGCGATACGCAAGAAACTTGTAAATTGTATCTCAGTTGTTGTCCTCTTTTAAGCCCTCCTATGAGAGTTCGTTACTTCGTATGTCTAAAGGGAGAGCGGTGGGTATGCGCCCAGAAACAATGGACGGCACCGAATCACCTAACTGTAACAAGTTACATAAGTTTATGAGAACTAAACAAGTTTGATGCGAAGCCTGTTGGTCCTGAGGACGGTAAAACAGGCGGAAACAAGAATAGTCCAATCAAGCTAAAAAAAAAAAGAGACTGACACACTACAGGCATGATTTCAACAGAGTACATTATCACGGACCGAGGGGCTTGTGCCAAGTGCTTACGTCGAGGTCATTAGAGGCGGTAAAGTAATGGGGACTAGGAACGGGAAGGAATTCAGCCATGGCATTTTTGAAGGAAGCATCCCGGCATTCGCCTGGAGTGATTTAGGGAAACCATGGAAAACCCAAATCTGGATGCCCGGACGCGGATTCGAACCCGCGTCCTACCGAATGCGAGCCCTGAACATATAAAATCATCAAAAGGGTTTATCAACTGTACGTAATGCTTTTTTTTTCTTTTGTTGGGACTTTAACTGCGACGGACGACCAAGACCATAAGCAGATAATAGTTAGTTCCTAGCAAAAGTGTATTATATTATTGTACGGAATTTCCAATTAGACCATATGTCAATCAACTGCTGTGAACAGGTTTTATGTATAAATACAGGGCGTTCGCCGGAAAACGCTACCCTCCCAGTCTGTTGCCGTCGGCAACTTGCTCGGTCAGTCGCGCCAGCAGTTTCCGCCACACGGCACCGTGAATCACGGCACTGTTTAACACCTCCGCTGTCCCAACAGTGCAGTCCAGTGACCCTTACATTGTTAAGAACGGTTTCTTTGCATTGTAGATAGTTTGTGACTTCAGTCTCTTATTAATCAGTGTTGTGAATAAACGTTTCTTTGCGGTTTGGCTGGTTTGGGGCTTCATACTCTTATTAATCTGTACCGTGTTTGAGTGTGAGTAAAATTATGGTACGTTACAGTTTGCAACAAAGAATATTTCTCTACGATACATATGTGAAGAAGAAGTCGTTTAAAAAGTGTCGCAGTAAATTTCGTCGCGAATTTCCTGGCGCTTTACTGCCAGTTAAATCAACAATTCTGCGTCTGGTTAAAAAAGTAAGAGAAACGTGTTCATTTTTTAACAAAAGGAGACTGTCGGTCAACCGTATTCTCACAGAGGAGAAAATTGACGATATCGCTTTTCGACTAGAACAGTCACCCAAAAAATCATTAAGTCAGTTAGGGCAGCGTGTGTCTCGAAATATGTTCAGAAGATGTGAAATGTGCATTACACAAGAGGGTCAACACTTCCAGCATCTTTTATAAGGTAAGCTAATGAATTACTTCACATTTAAATGCTTAGCACACAAGTTTATGAAGTTTATGAATCGTAATTATTATGAAATAGTCCGCGGCCGACGGTCGAACAATGCCGGAAACTGAGCGCTCGCTCGCCGGGAGCAGTTTCTTCCTTGTAGCGCTAACAGTGGGTTGCGTTTCCCGGCGAACGCCCTGTCTAACTGTTGTGTGTGCTGCGTATATTCTGTTTCAAAACCGTAAGATAGCAACAACGACAATATTAAGGGCTGAAAATGGGGCCATCGCTGTGCAAGTGAAAACCAGGAAGGAATTTATCTACAGAATTTTATTTTACCAAGTCATAAATCCAAAATACTAGTTTCTGTAGTTCATCGAACAAATGTAATATAGATTTAAACTTATTGGGAGAACGATGTATTGGAACTACTGATTATTAACGGGATATCTTGAAAAGTCTTTCATAAACTAGTATATTGAACAATTTCTTTTTGTGCACTTGGAACAACTTTTTACACATTTGGAAAATGCCTGTCCGGAGATCTATAAACTGCAAGTTACCAAAATTTCCAGGTGAAACCACGAAGCTGACACAAGGAATATATTCCTCCTGCCAAGAAATAAATTTCCTACCATACTTGCTTGATGATCTTTCCCAGCTATTACACTTCTGTCTTGAAATTTCAGTAATGTGTCCCAAGGGTACATCATAATCGTTCACAACAGGGAAGTAAAATATTAAACAATCAGGCGACTTCACTTGAGGAAAAGTTTAAAGATTTACAGCAAAGCATTTCACTTTATTCCAAAATATTATTAAGATGTTCCGGTTATATTGTATGTAAAGCTCCAACTTCTTGTCTGGTTAAACAAGTTAGAATGTGACAGTTTCCAGCTTACGCATATGGCTCACGAATTAGCTAAGGTGATAATGCTCATGGTAATACCATGCTTAATTGATGATGAAGGAAAATTGCTGCCAATTTGTTTTATCTGAAGCGCATATAATTTGCATACAATGCCGCTAAATTCACTCTACACTGACGGACCCGCACCATGCGAGCGAGCTTGCGAAACACCGTATGCCGTCAACTGGCAGTTAATAGTTCTACTTGTCTTTGCAACAGGGCACAAGGAAGAATAGACACGACAGCGCCTCACCTTCACAAACCGAACACTGAGAGAGAGACTGCAAATTTCACCATCTGTAGAGCAGATCTCTGAATATATAAATGTATTTTAGAGATACAGTCATACAGGCCTAAAAGTTTCGACTTACCATTTTTTTTTTTTTTTTTTTTTTTTTTTTAGAAAAACCGAAACGTGGACTAGAGTATCACCTAATATGCGCTGAGATTGTTGAGTAAGGGATTAACGTTTGGGTCCTGCTTTACGGAGAACGCGAGTTCGATTCCCGGTACGGCCATCCAGATTTTGGTCTTCTATTGTTTCCGGAAACCACTCAAATCAAAAGGCCGTAGCCGAATTCCTAACCGTTCCATACCCAGAACTCTCTTCAGTATCTAATAACAACAACGTCGATTAATTGTATAGCAATAAGTATTTTTAAAAAAAAAACGTTACAGCCCTATGCTTCAATTTGTAAAAACAAGGGAAGATCAGAATGTAACTGAATAATCAGTTGGACTCTTCCTGTGAGTTCGTCTAACATGTTTCACTATCGTTACTGACGAGGATCGATATCAAGCTCAAAGCAGCATATCTAAAACAGATATAATACTAGCATCAAACGAAAGACGCAAGCAACATAGGTGAAAATAAGGAATTGCGCTTAATGATCCACATGGATGTAATCCGACGTCCACGTGCCAGGGATAATGTAAGCGGAATTTTATTCTGCTTAATTTGGCCAACAGAACGTCCATTCAAAACATATTATACCTTATATCAGCACCAGAAAAACAACACTAATCAAACTGCAAAAATTACCACTGAAAACCGTGTACAATTTGATGAATATCTACCAACTTAATCTGTACTTGCGGCAGATACAACGAAGATTCGTGCGCGTGCTAATTGATCACTCAGCGAAGCTATTTTGGAATTATAATTTGAACGGAATCAAATGAGAAATCTTTCTCACTATGACTCAGCTATCAGGCCCAACGGCTCGCTTGTCGCCTACCTTGTCCCATCAATCATTAAGTTGGTGGGTACTTTTCTTGGGAAACTGAAACTGGAGTGGTTTCCCCTTGTTCTTCTCAGTGATGAAAGTGTATTTACGTATTTACTGTGTTTCGTGGATGATTGATGATTGTATGTTAAGTGCAGTGTGTTATTTTGTGTTGTGAAGATAGAAGAAGCGAGAGTGTGAAATCCGGTGTCGGCCCATTCAGGCCTGTTCTTACGAAGAACACCCAGAAAGCCGCCAAGCTTAACGTCTCCGTGAGAAAGACGAATAACCACCAACAGTATCATATGCCTTATCGCCTTATTGATTACCGAGAGGTTTGTGACTTTGGTTCACAATCTGATGCTTAGGAATTGTACAGTGCCATACACCCTGCCGACTAACAGGTGATGAAACAGCTAACCCATGTCAGGCGCCTGTGGTAGAGCGCAAGCCATCAGCTTCGTCTGCAACACAACAGGAGTCAGCTGTTCACCGCTAGCCAACAGCGTATTATATACATTTTAGAATCATAATAAACAAGCTAAATTTTTATGTTTATTATTCCCGAAAATTTGATTCAGCTATCACACGAATTAACCAACTTAACAACCCCACCAGTAAATTATTTGCAACAGTTTCTAAACACAGAAAATATTTGATCGTAAATGGTTGAGGTTTGATAAAGTCAACATACAATATCGTTACCAATTAGCTCTTTCCCTGAATACTAAAAACAATATTGCGGATAGTTAAAAAAAGAACAAGGCTACCATTTTGTGGCGGGATCGAGAATTTACGGTAACACAGTAGTCAACATCTTCCAGCCATTGACTGGAACATGTTCAATCTGCCACGCTGTCAATATAAAGTGCAACAAAATATCAATTAATTTATAATGTAAACACTGATTGTTAAACGAGATGTAGACTAAGTAAAACATTGTTTCCAGATTATGAACCAAGTAGCCGAAAGAGAAACCAGCAACTTTGTAACTAATTTTAAAACAGGTGTGGTCCAAAATTTCATAGAATGAGTGAAATTTTGCTTTAATCTAAAGAATACGGCTGATGAATCGAAATTCCCCAGCATGTAACCAGAAGGATGTGAAGAGAAATTGTTGTAGATACCTGTAACAGTCCAAACGGATGGTTAGGTATTTTTCTATAAAATAATAATACGATCTAACTGCGATGCAAACATACGGGGGTGGACGGTGTGGGGCCACGGCAACGGTCAGACTGGATTCGCAGAACGGAGAGAGATGTGTTTGCAATCAGTGAGTCTGTCACCGAGTTGACTGTGGGAGTGTGTTAGATACACTGAAAGACTGAAGGAAAGGATACTGGCAAACACGTCAGTAAATCCTGGACGAGATGTGTTGTGCTAGTTCAAAATAGGACAACTAAGTGGCAGTGGAGGAAAATACCTGATCACGTGAGTGTGATGGCGAATGGACATGCAAGTGGGAGATGAACGAATGGAGACAGAACATTATGGATGTTACTTCATCTACATTCGGATTTGCTACTGTAATCGCTTATGTAACAAACACTGTTCACTGAAGACAAGTCTAGTTATGATATGTCAAGTATACTGGTCCCATGTCTTATATATAAGAGACATAGTTCGTCGGAGGTATCAAATCGATACCACGCTGAAAGGTGCCATGGTACAAAGCCATTCTAATTCTAAAGGAAGGAAGGAAGCATTATATTACCACCCGGTAATATGATAAGGTCCAGTGTTCACCACTACATCTACATCTACATACATATATACTCTGCAATTCACAAAATTGTGGGTGGCAGAGGGTGCTCAGCTACGATCATATGACAATCTCATAGAAGTTTCTCCCATCGTAAACTCAATAATGTTCGTCCCGCTAATGCCCCGTAACTAGTACAATCTTTGGGTAGTACCGTTCTGATGGTTCACACCATGTTTGATATGTAAGACCATGCTCTAATTAATCAACCTAAAGCTTAAAAATGTAAATGGTCTGCTAAAGTCTATGCGCTCATGTTTGATATTACATTTCATGTATGTTATGTGATCGTTGATGTTAAATGACGATGAATATTGCATTAACTTCAATTGCACTGTTTATTTTTAACATATGACCCAGTTAAAATTTATGGAACTTACTGTTTTTGCACTGATGTTGTACAGTAGTATTTATGATGAATTCAGTTTTGTAATTCTTTCCGTGACGCTCAACAATTAATTTTGAATGCACATTTTATGCAGAACTGACAGTAGCAAAGTTCACGGATGTAACTTTAATTGAAATTGGTATATATAAATTAATCCGTATCCCGAGTTATACAATATCCCACATAAAAGATTTATCGATTCTATTATTTCTGACTGCGATGAGCCTGCTGCGTCAAATTTGCGACATATTTTTCTCATAACTTCATAAGCAAATATAAGATGAAATAACATTTTGAAAGATGTTTGATAAAGGGGACAAAGCGGGGCAAATACGAATCAATCGTCGGGCAGTTAAGGTTCCGTAATTTTATGGTTTAACAAATATCTCCCACGTTGTAAGTCAGTTGGCAGTCAATTGGCGCGAAAATCGACGCTAGACATATTTTCAGGTTAGTAGCGGATTCCAACGCCACGCCACAAAATCGCTCGCACCGCTAGTGCAACCCTTCAGTTCTAATTAATACAGGTACATGCACTCGAAATTCAGAAACACTTTCAATATAAGGCAAAGTAACTGTAAAATAAAGTTGTATCTTGCAAATTAGCAACAATAATAAACGTAAGTATTTTAGATATTAACCGTTATTCAGATAGACCTTATAACAAGAACTGTCTAAAACTGACAGTTTTGGTGGCCACACACGCATAAAATTTCCAGTGAAAAAAAATATACTAAAAATATCTTACTCTTCTCCTAAACTACACAGCACAAGTTTGCCCTTTACTACTGTGGTCCTCTACTAGAATATATATGGTCTGAAATTTGTTTTATCGCTAGGGACTATGTATATAACGGATATCCGCATCCGCAAGTGCGAACTTTCGCGTGAAATACTATATTCGCTTTCGCATCTGCAATTTTTAATGCGGATGTATGGCGGATGTTTTGTTTACATTGCAATATATATTATTCTTTTCTTTTTATACGAGATTCTGCCAATCGTCGCTTAGCTAACAACAAAGCAGTTGTTTTTTTTCCTGACGACCTTGAAATAAAAGTAACAATGAACTGAACGATGTTATTACCTAAGCAACGAATTTAAAAGTTTGAACTTGCATGTAAAGCGGCCTATTCAAGGTCCACATCCGTGTTGAACTACCGTAGGATTGGCCCACCCATTCACGCTAATAGAAGCGGTCCAACAAAATGTTCCAAGCAATCCCTTCTACTCATACTTTCTCGCGGTACACCATGTGTCCTTACCGCAATAGCTTCCTCCAATTTCCATAGATTTTTTGGACAGCAAGGACGCGCGGTGGTTCCTGGGAGTCCCAACAACATCCTACATGTAGTCCTGTAACCCCTTTCACGGCCCATCAAGAGTACTTTATCAAAATCGGATCATCGTAGGTCCTACAAGTTGTACTGTGAATGCGCCACTGGGGCGGTGGGAAGATGGGTGGCAGGTACGGAACCGAGCGTGGTGGGTGAGCGGTAACGCTCTGACCTCTTATTCGCGAGGATGCGGGTTCGAATTCCCGTCCGGGCATCCAGATTTGTGTTTTCCATGGTTTCCTCAAATCACTCCAGGCGAATGCTTCCTTTGAAAGGCCATGGCCGAATTCCTTCCCGTTCCTAGCCCCCATCCTTTCCCTCCTCTCATGACCTCGACGTACACAAGGCTGGCCAAAAAACGAGCACGAAGATGTGCGGTGGCGTGGCCTTGTGCTTGACTCCTGAATTAGTCGCGCCACGAACACCGCAAAGTTCATATGACAAAGATTGATTTTTAGACATGTGCGTAGTTATGTAAATAATTTAAATCACTTGTGGAATCATCCCACGTTTTTTGTTGTTAAAACATGAGGTAAAAAATAAATCAATATGACAGTATTATATGGAAACAGACTTTACTTATTAAAATAATTGGCACAAAATATATACTTATTTTGATTTTAAATTTATTTTGATAAAATACTAAAATCTAAATAATCATAAATTTATGTTTCCACCTCCTCTTCCAAAAAACATCAACATCCGCGGTTGTCAAGCACTGAACATCCGCATCCGCAAAGATGACTTCCGTTACAACCCTACTACGGAATCATGACAGAGCGATAGCGTTAGGTACCGACCCGTGAAAATACATTTTGTAGCACCATCGTCCTGCCTTGCCATCGGTATGCGGATGGTTTATTAACAGCGAGAGAAACCGTAAAAATGAGACCATTCCACAATCATTACATCATGAGGATATCAAACTAACTGACATTTGAAATCCAGCAGTGGTTAATGTGTAATTAAGGTATATGGGTCCGTACTGAATGCTATAACGTTAAGGTTAATTACACCTGCCAGTGGAAATTACAACACAAATAATACGTAATTACTGTAGACCATTTCTTCTACAGTTGCCTGTTAAAATAAAATGAACCATTATTTAGTGCAGACGCCAGTAAAAATGTTGGAATTTTCTTTATTTCTGTCGTATTTAGCCTCTCGTCGAGGTATCCTCAGCGATCCAACTTTCTGTAATGTATGCACTTTACAATAGTTTTGTAAACAATAGTTTTATTCCTAATGTTGTTAAAAATGGCGCTACAGATTACATACAGTTAAATTTCTGTCATCAGATTTTGTGGTTGATCTTTAATCCATATGTACTTTTAATGTTATGCATGATCTAGAGGTGATTGGACGCAGTTAATCACTGCCAAGAAGTTTGACGACATCCGGAACGGATAAGCACCAGAAGAAGAAGAATCACTAATTATGTCACTTTTGCTGCACTGTTAATAATTAATATTCAGAGTGATGGAAAGCACACCCTCCAGTGTGGCTCAGAACGCTGAGGCGCCACACACTGGATGGGGGAGGTACAATGGGGCCGGGTACGAGCCCAGCATGCAACGCGACGCTATTAGTTCAAGTCATACGCATGCGCGGCA
>JARYHS010010537.1:0-10998 GCA_031002005.1 Vandiemenella viatica
TCTCACTTCATTTTTAATTTCTTCTTCTTTTTTGATCATTTTTAACAGATGATCCTATATTCTTATTCACTTATATGGCTTGATAGACCCATTCATAATCTTTTTCTTTTCCTTTTCGTACCACATTTACCATTTTGATTTGTATTTCTTGTATTATTATTTCCCATGCTCCCTCATATTTGTTCATTGCCACACTATAGACTTTGGTAACAAAAATCTTCTCCATTTACCTCAGCATTTGATTTTTCCCTGAAATTCTCTTTTTCGGTACTAACATCATCTTCTTTTAACTCAATATCTGATTTCTCAATGTCATTATCTGCTTCTGTTTATACTATTATTTCTATTATAATTTAATTTGCATTTTGCCTCCTTATCTCATTCCCTCCCTTTTTCATCTCTTATCTTATTTTCCTTCTTGTATATTTTATTCAATTGTTCCTCCTAACTCTTCTTTCTCTAGTTCTTTTTTCTCCATTTTAACTCGTGATCTTATATTTCTTCTTTCTTTCCACGAATCTCGCAGCATTTCCACCATAGTAAAAGCTTGTTGTCATTTACTGGTTTTAGCATTTTATGTATTGTTTGATGTTACATTTAGGTGTGTTATCTAAGCTCTTTCTCCATTATTATATTCAACTCCTTTTTTGGAACGTACTTCAATCCCACTATGTCTTCAATCTATTGCCTTCCTTCCACTTCATGACTGATCGGAATATAGTGATCTCGTCTATAACTATTCCGTTGGATCTTTCAATCTGTTCCTTTTCTTAATTATGGCGTGGCTCGGTGAGAAATCCCCCATTGCTTAATTCTTCCTATATCATTAAATTTCTCTTTAATTCAATATGCATTCCAATTTTTTATCTTTATTTCCTGACCTCTTCCTGTATTTATCTTTTGTTACACATCTTCCCTTGCTGTTGTGGTTATGTTCCTTGATACATTCATTGCCTCCTTCAAGCAGACCATGCCACCATTTATCTAATCTACCACCAGTAGGAATTCTTTTCTACTCAACCGTAGTTATATCGTTTATCTCCTCTGGTAACTTCTGCTAAATAGTATCTACCACATGAGTGTCACACGTAGGATCCTCTAGATACCTCACGTCTTTTATTCTGTATTCACGTTGACTCCTATCTCATCCACTGTCTGCAATTAAACTTCAGTTTTGATTGGATTTGTTTAGATCAGTATATAATTAGAAAACAAGAATCAAATTAAAAGAACTTCACATGCTTTATACCAACCTCAATTCACCAAACAAAGGCATCACCAGTTAATATGTTTGTAATGTATAGAATTTTTTTCCTTAATGGTCCAATAGGATGGCAAGTCTGTACTATATGCCTTTATAAATAAAGGAGGGTGTATTTTTCCACCTGGCAGATATAAGGTAGGAAATGCAGTATCAAAACAAGTGGAAGTAAAAATGGGATGTGCCGACAGGGTAGCGTATTGGGACCATTGCTGTTCATTGTTATAATGAATGATTGTGCTGATGGATTACTATCAGAAGTTAGACTTGTTTGTAGATGACATAATGCTGTATAAAAGAATCAAAATGATAGAGGATAGTAAACAGTTGCAGGGTGATCTGGACAGGATATCTAGTTGGGTTGGTAAACACGGAATGAAGATAAATGCAAAGAAGAGTCAACTTATTAGATACACAAATAAAAAGCAAAAGGTTAATTATGAATATGAGGTGGGGAAAGAATTTCTTGCTGAAGACTTGAAATGTAAATATCTTGGCATTACCTTTGATAACAAACTTAACTGGGCTGGACACATTGGACAGGTGGTAGGAAAAGGTTTCAAAATTCTACACTCGTTGGAGAGAGTGATGAGGGGATGTACGAGAGAAGTAAAGGAATTCGGTTTGCAAAACTTTGGTCAGACCATTGCTTGATTATGGTAGTATAGTATGGGACCCACATTTTGAGTATCAAATACAGGAATTGGAGAGGGTGAAAAAAAGAGCTGCTAGATTTGTGTCTGAAAATTATCGCAGAACACAATAAATTACTGGTATGATGAAAGATCTGTGTAACGTAACCATGAACGTTACGGTTATATTTGGAGTGGATAGTGTAATCTGAGAGGTATGTAAGGTCTTTGGCGGTGGGCGAGCGCCGAGCGCGGGGAGTGGGGAGTCAGTGATTGTCAGTGGTAACGTACGGAACAGCCGGCGGGAGCGGAAGGTTTACGGCAGTGTGTTTATCCCGTGAAGACATCGTACGGCCGCTTGGCGTGTGTTCCGTACGAAAGAACACTGTGGGATGTGTGCTAAAGTATATGTTGGACTATGAAGGTTCTTCCGAGTGACCTGATTCAATATAAACTGTGTTTAGTAAACTACTGCAGAATCGGACTATGGCGATTGTTTGTTAATTAGTTTCGAGAATTGTGCTTACTGCTTATTTATCCTTTTGACTGTACTTGAATCTGCTATCTTAGGTGACGAAGAAACATTAGTATTATTGTCTGGTGGCATGCTTGTTGACTGTGTAGTCTCAGAGGAATAAATCTACGAAAACTAGTACGCATATGTGTTCTTCTTCTGTGACTTTAATTAACCAATTAGCATAGCCGAAAGACTGGCGACCGCACGGCAAAACGAACCTTTAATTAAAAGAGTAATTAGTGGTGGAAGAAAGATTAAGAAAAATCGTGTTAGGAAGGGTAGCTGCTCCATTGCTTCAACGAACTTTTAACTATACAAACACGAATAGCGTGAGTGCACGTTACATGGCGACCGTGACAGGACAAGTTGAAGTTAAAATTGTTAAGGACGGACAGTGATTAATAAAAAAAAAAAAAAAAAGTGCTGGAAATAATAAGCAGTGAGTAGAGCGGGAAGACAGCAATCGGCGATGGTACGGCTACTTCGAGGCGGCGAGTGCACAACAATGTAATAAACGAGAGGACCCGAGCTTTCACGATCGGAACCGAACAACGCAGTCTGACGGGAAGCCTCGCCAGAGCAACAACTCGACACCGGGGCAACGCGGTACAGCGGAGAGACGCGACAGCGGAACAACGCGGGCACGCAGAAGCGGCGCGGCGTCATTGCGGTCGACGGCAGCGCGGTCAGCAACTGAGATTCTTCGAAAGGAAAGTGCGAACAATTTTTTTTTTAATTAAAGAAAGACACAAACTGACATTAAAATAATAATAATAATAATAAAAAAAAAAAATATACTGTTTCGATTGGAATCGCATTTCCGCGGTAGTAATTATTTCTTTTGCATTAAGGAATCTTCAAATGAGCTACTGACTATGCGGATTGCAAATTTTATGCATGCAAGCATAATGTTATTCGGTTTTGGGTCAAGTTATGTCAGTTTGTGTTAACGAATTAATTTGTAGATTTTTTTGTTGATTTTCCAAAGAAGTGCAAGATTTATTTTCAGTCTTTGTAAGAAGCACAAACCGGCACGAATAATTCGCGATGTTTTTTAAGAGAAAAAAAATTAATTATTATTTTTGCATATTAACAGAGGTCTTTTTTCCTTTTCTTTCGTTAACTTATTAAAGTTGAAAGCCGGACAACGGTGTTAGATTTGCTTAGCAATTATTTTTCAAGGAAAAAAAATAAAAAAATAAAATTATTTTAGAGTTTCCGTAACCTTTTTTGGTCATTGATAGTAGTGTATGTATTCAATTGAAAGTGTATTTTATGACATGGTGTATATCTTGTTTGATAGTTAAGTTAAAAGATTTGGAAACAGAATTTTTACCTTTTTTCTGTGCTAATGTATACTGGTGTATTCTGTTTGCTGGATTGACGGCGTTGGTTACTTCTTGTCTTTTCTACAACGGAAGATTAAATTTGTTGTGTGAAATAATATCGTAATATGGCATCTGAGCTAGAGGGTGGTGTGAATGGAGGGATGGTGCTGGGAGGTGAGTCCCTTGGTGACGCACCCAGTGTAGACATTAATCAGTCCTCCCTTACTGTGTCGATGACGAGTTTTGCTAGTGAATCAAAAGTTGACAAGTTAAGAGAAGTGGTTAGGGAAAGTAATGAGGCGTCCATATCGGAAATGTTTCGTGCTTTCCAGGGACAATTTGTCATGTCAATTCAGTCCCTTCTTGAAGCTAAATTAAATGAAAATAGTATTTCACTTGAATCCAGATTAAATGAATCACTTGCATCCAAATTAAATGAAAATAGTATTTCACTTGAATCCAAATTAAATGAAAATAGTATTTCACTTGAATCCAAATTAAATGAAAATAGTATTTCACTTGAATCCAAATTAAATGAAAATAGTATTTCACTTGAATCCAGATTAAATGAATCACTTGCATCCAAATTAAATGAAAATAGTATTTTGCTTGAATCTAAATTAAATGAAAATAAGGAGAGTATCGAATGTCTTCGGGATGCTTTTGAATCGCGACTAGGGCGGTTTAGAGAAGAATTGACCCAGTATAGGGAACTTTGTAAGCAACAAACTGCTGAAATATCGGGTAAATTGACTCAGTATCGTTCAGACTGCGAACAAGTAACTAGTGTTTTGCACCAAAATATGGAATCCCTAAAGAAAACAGTCGAGCTTATAGAAGATAACCATGATGAAAGATTGTCGAAGGTGGAGACTTTAGGAGAAACCCTTACCGAAAAATACACGGGAGTAAAAGAAGAAGTTGACCATTTAACAGTCGGCGTAGAGAAATTGTCGTGTCAGGTGGAAAAGGTTAAGGCTTCCACTGCAGTGTGGGTGAATGAAAAGTTACAGTTACAAGAGAAGCAAATTGAAAAAAGTCTAAAGTTACGAGTTCCACAAGTTGTGCGAGAAGAGGTTGTCAAATGTCAAATCTTGCCAAATGTGAATGCGCTCACTGCGTGCATGGTAGAAGAGAAAGTGGACTGGGAGGACTTTTGTGATAATGGGGGGATACACCCAGTTGATTTTGTGAAGAAGTTTGAAAATTTTGGGCCGTTCTGTAGGGCCGTAGAAAGAAAGAAGATAGAAATGTTCAGTAATCATATCAAGGGGAATGCCCGGATGTGGGGAGAACGGGCTGCAGATAATTGCGAGACGTTTGAGGAAGTTTTAAGTCAGCTTTTTTGGAACATTCTGGTCCATCGACCGGCAAATTGCTGTTCGGCGGAATTTAATGATGGGAAAAACCATACTCGCCGGGTGGTGGCACTCAGGAAAATTTTTTCTTGAAGTGTGTTAATTCTTGTAAACATTTAAGTTCACCATTTAGTGAAGGGGAATATGTGCGGATGATTAGTGCGCGTTTGCCTGAGTCGACACAGCTTGTATTTGTCAGTCACAATATATGTACCATGACGAGGCGGGTAAAGATGTTGGGTCGGCTGGACGAACAAGAGAAAAGTATAAGAGCAAAAGAATATGGGGTGAGGACACCCACACATTACGCGGAGAAATTCGCAATCGGAGGGGGACAGAAGTAATCCACATCAGCAGCAGGAGAGCTACAATCATTTTGATAACAGGAATCGAGGTGGCTACAATAACCGAGGGCAGAGAGGAGATTTGGACGTGGTCGTGGAACAGGGGGAGGAGGATTTAGAGGTGATATCAAGGACCAACTGGAGATGATCCCGAGAAGAGTCAGTAAATCAGGTGCAGGTGGCCGTGTGGAGAGTGAGCCACAGGTAAACTAGTGTCTGTCACTGCTCAGCCTCGGCGGGGACAGGAGACGATACGAGGCTATCAAAAGAAGAACCAGAAGACAATACGAGGGGGCGAGATGAAGATGAGATTCTAAGAACCAATACAAACGATCAAGGAGAGGAAAGAGTGATCTGGACGAATGTCGGAGATTATGCTAAACTGTTCATCGCTAAAGCGCGCATTCATGAGGAGGAGAGTGATGACTCGTCAGAAGAGTGGTCAAGTTGGAAGGAGATAAGGTGGTTCGGACAAGAAAAGGCAAAGATAATTTCAGAACTAACTTATAGATCAAATGGAAGAGAAACTGGAATAAAAATGATGTTTGTGAGCCAGATGAGCAGGAGAAGCTTGTGACTGACGACAAAATTGTTAAGAAAGATACTGTAGTAAAAGAAGAAATGAGGTCAGTAGAAGAAGATGGAAGACAGCGAGAAGCAGTCCTTGAGGTGAAAGAAAACTTCAGGAGAAACAGTGAAGCCTGAAACTTTGCCGGAAGGGAATCTCGAAGTGAAACATTGTATGATGGTAAATGAGCACTATCATTATGTAAAGACACTAAACAGAAGGTAATTAATGGGAAGAAAGAGACTATGCAGAATAGAGGATACTATGTGAAGCCAGATGGATGGTATTTGCTGAGAAAAGATTTGGAAATAAGTGGAGGAAGAGCAATGAGAGAAGAAAGTTGGAAGAGGCGCAGGAAGAAGTTACGGTTATATGATGAAGCAAAGAATGTAAATAAGAAGAAAGGAGAGAAGAGAAGAGAGTTGGAAGAAGCGTAAGAAGAAGCGGGGTTTAATGCTGTTTGGTGAAGGAAGGAATATTGTAAAGAAAAAGAAGTAGGTACATTAGGTAGAGGGGTGAGGTACAGTCTTCAGTTGCCTCACTACGCATGATGGAAACATCCATGCATAAATGCCTTAGCGTTATGGTAGGTTTAGGTTTTCAGGTTGTTTGGTCATCACAATTATTTCTTCTATGGTATTGTACAGTTGTTGTATCAAATGTCTTTTGGGTTGTGCGCAGATTAGCGACCCGCACACGGTTTGTTTTGGTGCAGGCACCGGATAGAGGGGCCCACCTCACAGCACTGTCGCATCTACCGCACCTCCAAGCTTTAAGTGTTGCCATGATTTAAGTAAGTTTTCAGTAGTTTCTGGTAACAATCAATCGCAGTCGCAATTAGAATGTGTAAGAGGCTGTGTCAATAAGTTAGTGGGGTAAGGACTTTTGGTAGTTGGGTACAGATTGGTGACCCACGTAGTATTAATACACAGTTGCGGAAGGCATTCTTGCTGGTTTGTGTTTCCCAGTAATTTTAGCCCGAGGCTGGACAATGTACTTAGAAGTGCGGTTTTCCCTTTCATTAAAGTGTTAAGATGATTTAAGTGTGGCGCAGCGTAATGTCAGTTTGCGTCTTTCCGCGTGTGGAGTGATCAGTGTTGGTGTACAACAGTCAGTGAATGAGGCACCTGCCTGAGCAGGGCACACTGTCAGTGCACGGTCGAAGTAAACAAGGCACGATTCAGTGCATGTGTCATACATCAAAAAAAAAAAAGAGAGGAAAAAATTGTTGTCAAAATATATTGTAACTCAATTTGTAATTTCTTGGTTATATGTCATGGATCTAAGCAAGGACATATGGACATTGAAAGGTTTGATGATTTGTTTCATGCAGTTTCAGACTGTGTGTGTTATTCTTAATGTGTATGTAATTATGTTAGTTTAAGGATAAGCAAGCAGCCACCCAGATTTCCCTTTATGTTTGGTAAACATTTAATCTTGTATTTTTTTGTAACATGTTTCTATGTATAAGTGAACAAGTGTGGTTTGTGATGACAAAAGTCGGTGCTTTGTCAATGCCGACTTTTGCCACATTGTAACGGTGGGGGTGTAACGTAACCATGAACGTTACGGTTATATTTGGAGCGGATAGTGTAATCTGAGAGGTATGTAAGGTCTTTGGCGGTGGGCGAGCGCCGAGCGCGGTGAGTCGAGGAGTCAGTGATTGTCAGTGGTAACGTACGGAACAGCCGGCGGGAGCGGAAGGTTTACGGCAGTGTGTTTATCCCGTGAATACAACGTACGGCCGCTTGGCGTGTGTTCCGTACTAAAGAACACTGTGGGATGTGTGCTAAAGTATATGTTGGACTATGAAGGTTCTTCCGAGTGACCTGATTCAATATAGACTGTGTTTAGTAAACTACTGCAGAATCGGACTATGGCGATTGTTTGTTAATTAGTTTCGAGAATTGTGCTCACTGCTTATTTATGTTTTGACTGTACTTGAATCTGCTATCTTCGGTGACGAAGAAACATTAGTATTATTGTCTGGTGGCATGCTTGTTGACTGTGTAGTCTCAGAGGAATAAATCTACGAAAACTAGTACGCATATGTGTTCTTCTTCTGTGACTTTAATTAACCAATTAGCATAGCCGAAAGACTGGCGACCGCACGCCAAAACGAACCTTTAATTAAAAGAGTAATTAGTGGTGGAAGAAAGCTTAAGAAAAATCGTGTTAGGAAGTGTAGCTGCTCAATTGCTTCAACGAACTTTTAACTATACAAACACGAATAGCGCGAGTACCCGTTACAAGGTCACCCTGTAACTATTCATAGTCCTCTACCGTTTTGATCCTATTACATATCAGTATGTCGTTTGCTCCTTTTCAAACAACTTAACTTCTGACTGTAAACCATTAACACAATCATTCATTAAAATAATAAGTAGCAATGGTCCCAATACACTACGCTCAGACATTCACATTTGCACTTCCATCTCTTTTAATACGAAATTTCCTACTCTTTGCTTTCTACATTTTAAGAATCCTCTCATCCAGGAAGTCACTTTTTCATCTTCTCCCATAGTTTCTATCTTAATTGAGTATTAATATCACACTAGACTCACCTCCCTGCGGACTTTCTCTAAGCCATTGCTCAGCTCCTGTTCTTTCTCGTGTAGACAGTGGTAAGTCTTCACCTGAGGCTTCCAGCAGTTGTCACACTCGCAAAAGCCGCGGTCTATGGATCCGGTCGGGAAGAAGCCCGGGGGCTTCGTTAACAAGGCCGGAGGACTCGGCCTGAAGGGAAGTCAGATATATTTCAATTAGCGTTGACGGTGTCACACAGTAGAATTGCCTGCTTATGTAACGCTGCTCAAAATAAGATTTTTCTGTCAATGTTAGAGTTATTGCGACGTAGTGGGAAAAATATGTTTTCTCCCGTATCCCATGACCGGACTGAAATAAATGATTGCGTGTTTATCTGTAAACTCTAATTGTTCGGTTTCATAGAAAATTGCGTGATTAAACCTTGCAACCATTTAATTTGCTTTGTGCTTGGCTGAACGTTTAGTAGTTCTCTTCTAGGAGGAGATTTATATAAAGAAAGGTGGAAGTACCAATGAAGCAACGGTTTTTAACGTGGAATACAAGTTTGATTTTCTTTCAGCAAGTGAATTTATCAGTTTTTCATCACTATTATTTCAGAACAAAGTGGAGACAACTCATACAGCAGTGAGCGTTATTATGTGACATCAGCGTAATAGGCACACACACACAAAAATAAACAGAATCACCAAAATAAGTTTCTTTTTTTTAGTAGTAAACAACGCTGATTTCACACATTGGCCTTAGTGGATGATATGTGTCTTCTGCCTTACAAGAACTCCAAGAATGTAGAGAATGATCTGAATTTCTGTGTCTTTTTATGCAATTATGAAATGACTGTAATGAATACTACTTGGACTTGCAGCACATAAATCATAGGCTTGCGTTCTGTGACCAAGTGATCTGATTTTTACAAATACTCCAGTAGACGCTGTTCACTACTTTAATCCCCATAGAACAGAGGTTCCCAAAATAGTTTTTATTACCACATCCTCATCCCATCAAAAGAGATGTCCCCCCGCCCCTACCCGACCAAAAACTTATCATTAAAAAGATAAAAAAGAAAGTTTGAAATCGAACATATTTAATTTTTATTGCTTATAAAGTCACCAATTTCAAATTTTATCAAAAAAGTAAATAAAAACGATATATTTTAAATTTACAGAAAAGAAGTAAAAAAGGGAAAATATCAATGGGAAGAATGAGCTTGCATTTCTTCTTACAAACTATTCTTGGCTTTATATTAGCACAACATAAATCATTGGCAATATCAAGCTTGCTTCGATTACTGTCAGAGGCGTAATGAATTATAGTAACTATTACTAAAGTAAAGGAATTTGTTCGAGTTACAAGTGACGCCAGCCCAGGCGTTGATCTGATGACAGCGGAGATTTCACCACTTACGGGGCCGAGTGGTCGTCCCCATTTAAGGAATGTGCAATTCGTCTGGCGGTGGTTGCGATGTCCGCCATGTTATCGCTGCCCCGCTAAGCAGGTCAACCGACCCTTCGTTTTAGGTAGTGAAGTAAGGAGCGGTCACTTGAAGAACTGAACTGATCGCATGCGCCTCTGGCATCGACTTGCCGACCCAGCCAACTACCCGCTCGTCGCCTGATCGCTAAATGCCTTTGTGCAAACCGACATTGGGGTGGACTGTGGCTTTCGGCGATTACTTACCATGTATCGCAAACATCTACGGCAATAAACTTGCAGTAGACCGTCTACCAGCTCATTCTAGTTTCAGTAGGCAAAGTATTCCCTCACCTGTTTGGTCGCCTGGCGTGGTGTCAGAGATAGCAATTATTCTTAGCAAGCAGGCAGCAGACTAACGACGGTCCAATAACTGACGGACACCCCGATCTGCGAGAAGAGCAGTACTAGATACGTCCACAAGTAAGTCCACACGCAATTGGCCCCACCATCCTGGCAAACCTTTGGCGCGGATCAACTCCCAAAAAGGCCCACCACAATACTTTGTTTTCATTGTAAATAAGTGCTTGAAAAAGGTGAATATAAAAAGGCAGCGTTTGTTATGGTAGTATACACTTGATCGAAAATGTTGATTTATCTATTTTATTAAAATCGTATTAACATCATTTCTTTCTTTATTTCCAAAGATTTCTCTTGAAGCACAACATCGAGTAATTACAAGATTGCTGATTTTTTTTTTTTTTTTTAATATGGTATTTTCAAAATTACAGATTGTCATACAAACAATGATCTCTCAGAGAAACTCTCTAAGTATGTGATGTAGTCCTAAGAGGCGGCGAGGGAAACAATGTCTGTCAGACGGTGCAGAGCTAGGATAACATACATACGGGCGACGCAGGTACCTCGCATGCCACTTGCCCCCTTCCCTCCTGTATACAATAGAACCATAGTCCTCTAATTCTTTTTTCAAAACGTAGTTTCATGCCATCGCTAGTTTAAAATTTTCAGAAGTTTT
>JARYHS010010538.1:0-42707 GCA_031002005.1 Vandiemenella viatica
AACTCCAATAACGGGTAGTGTCAATCGGTATAGCAGTTATGTGGCTATAGTAATTGCAGAGAATGACGATAGACAAGTTGAAAAGATTGTGAGACTAGGATGAAGTATAAAACCGCTGATATTCAACTTGCATCTAGAGTAAGCAGTGAAGGAAGTAAAAGTAAGATTTGGATGTGAAGTCTTCAGGGAGGAACAATCAGGTTGCTGCGATTTGTTGATTACTAGAGACCGGAATATACGCAACACAAAAAGCTAGAAATATGCATTCAAATATGCACTAAAAATGCTTAAAATATGCATAAAAAGTTCAAAAAGTGTCAAAATATGCAACATTATATAATATAAAAATAATTTTTAGATTTTTATTTAAAAGTCAGCATGGATTAACTAAGCAGTTGAATAACAAATTTATAAATTCAATAATTAACAATTATTTAACTTTTTCTATTACTTTTCTAAACGTAAACAGTCGGTTACTGTTCCAAATATTCAATAGTAAGATTGTTTCTTTGATCTCTCAAAATATTTTTATAAGTGGATATGGACCGTTCCACATTCACTGATGTAACTGGGCAGTATTTGAAATTGGGTGCTGTGTTAGCAGTCATTGTTTCTGGAAAAAGTTCACTCGTCCCATTACTGAAACTATCAATATGGCACAAAGGTTCAAAACCTGGGTTATTGTTCAAAATATTTCGAAACTTCACTTTAAGTTAGGAATACCTCTGGCAATGCGGATTTTATTCATCAACTGAATATGCTCAGTCAACGTCAAACCTCGAGTTTCAAGCTTCAGTACTCGAGGGTATGTGGGAAAACCGAATGCTAATCACAGCTATGGTTTTAATACTAGAATTGTTAAATGCTTCCTTGTACTGACAAACTGTCATAGCCTCTCCGCTATCAAAGTAGTTTACTACACCTTTATTGGCCTCGAAATGTTCACTGTAAAACAGTACAGCTTCAACCCACGTCGCCCATCGAGTTACCACTGGTTCCGGAGCTAAAGGCACATTTGGCAATTTTTCTTATAGGCATTATTACGAGAACGTGCTTTAAGAAACGCTTTCTTTGTTGATGAAATCAGTTTATTTACGTTCCCAAACGTGGGTCGTATTTCTTTAGGGAGTCGTCGTAGACTAAGAGCTGTGCTGCTAGTAGGTTTTGTCGGCTACAACGTAAGATCTCGTACATAGCGAAAATATGCATCATCATTAGGTTTTAGGTAAAATATGCGATATAGTCACGTGAAAATGGGCTTAATATGCATATGCATATGCAGACATACAAATGCATATAACCCTGTCTCTGATGAAGACTTTGTCCTGTTAGCGGAACACACGGAGAACATTGAGAAACTCAATGAATGCCGCGAACACCATAATGGGAGAAGAATTTGGACTAAATATAAACCGAAGCAAGACAAGACGTAAAATGTAGCAGAAATGATAGCAATAATAGTGGATTAAATATAAAAACAGGATCGGGTGCAATAGGAGGAGTAAATGAATTTTGGTACTTATGAAGTAAAATTCCAACTGATGACTGATACAAGAATGATTTAAAAACAGAATACGATTTGCAAAAAGGACCTTCTAGAAAAAGAGCTTTTATTTTCTAACATTGATCTAGAAATCAGAAAGAACTTTCTTCGATACTATATGCATGGATCACGATACTTTGTCATACCGAAGCTTAGAGTTTAGGAATACCATAAGAAGGAAAATTTAAGCATTTGAAATGTGGTGCTAAGGAAGACTGCCAATAATTAATATATCCAAATACACGTGTTTTGGAAATGATGGACGAGGAAAGAAATTGCGGAAGAGAAAGGATGGTGCATCATATGTTCAAGAATTAATGAAAGCAAATCTAAAATATCGTGTCAGAAAAATAATTAATAATCTACATCAGAATCAGGTCGCTATAACAGAAGTAGTATGTAATTTATATGAGAATCAGAAGGTTATCATGGAAGTAGAGAGTTTTCAGTGATAAGAGTCATTTAAAAAGTATGTGTTACAGGGTTGTAGTCTGACGCCATTGATATACGGCATGTATGTAGGGGAAAGCAATGAAGGAAAAAAAAAACAACAAAAAACAAAAAAACAAAAAAGAAATGTGGCGGAAGGTTTTAAGGAGACGGAGCCACAATGTTGCGATTTGCTGATGACATTGTCACGCTAATGTACAATGGTGAATATATTAAGAAAATACTGAATTGCAAGAACAAAATAATGAGCGAAGATATTACTGAAAATAAAGCAAATCAAAAGTCATGAAGTGTAACAGAAATGGTAGAACTAACAGCCGGTTATATACAGCCGAAGCAACAAATTGTATAACAAGACAAAATCAGAATATGGTGTATAAAGCAGATAAATGAGGAAGTAGATTTATTTCAATTTAAACTGCGCTCCAACGTCCCTGAATCCTCTCCTTCCCACATCACCCATGTAACATTGCCATTTACGAATTACAACTTTAAGCTCCTTCAATCTTTTTGGTAAATTATTTCCCTTGGTAACTTTTTTCAGTTGCCTTGTCCACACTAGGATACCAAGTCGTGCGAGTTCTGTCTCAGAATTGTAGGCTAGCGATTGTCTCTACACAATGTGAAGGCAAGTGGGGAGTTTCGAGACCGTTCGGAGACAGAAATCGCAGAATTATTGTCTCCCGTTTCAAATGGGAGACCTGAGACAATTGTTAAACAATGTTACGCAATATGATGTATTTCCTCTTAACAGGGTCACGCGATAGATTTTCTCAGCACGATGCAACTCTTCGAAAAGCCATACCTTAAATGTTTTTTTTTTTTTTTTTTCTTTAAAGGTAACTTTCGATTCTGATTTTAATGAAATTGCGTGTTCTGGCAATCTTTTTTATTTCAGTTGCATTACTAAATAGAATTGTTATAAAATAAAGCTCAGTATAATTCCTCGTCCCTTGTGCAGTAGCAAAACAGTTGTCAGATTGGTCCAGGGTACAATTCAGCCTAACCACAAACTCCTCTAATATCGGTTCTAGAAAAATCAAAGCTGCAATAACATTTGAATTAATACATTCCGTGTATCGCGTGTTAATGTTATCATGCATCGCGATTAAACTTGATTCAAAATCTTCACAGGTTCATACATAATTATTTTTTGTTATCAGTCATGCAAATCAGTGTTTTAACGGCTGACACAGCTTACGTTTGGCTGAAATAATGACCCCAATAATATAAAGTCAGTTAAAACGAAAGATACTAAAAAATAAATCTTAACTACTTACGTTATGCCATGTACTATTAGTTTCAGTTGTGGTGTAGGGCGCATAAATAGCGTTCAGTTTGGACTTATTTAATTGAAATCAAGTAATGATTACAATAAAAAGTAGCAAATAACAATTAATACCCCGATTTAAACGAAATACATACTTTTTTTCATTGTTCTGGCAATTCAGTTATTTGCTTAACTAAATAGAACTGTTACAAAATAAAGTTCAATGTAATTCCTCGTGCCTTGCGCTGAATCAAAAACTTTCAGTTGTCATTTCAACCTAACCAAAAACTACGCTAAATTTGCAGCCAGAAAAACAATACATCAACCACACGCATATTAATAACACGGTGATATAAACTTGATCAAAATCTTTACGGTATCTTACACCTTCCTTTTCAGATATTCGTGATTTATATCGATATTACAACGTCTGAATGGCTGACATAGTTATATGCGGCTGAAATATGGCATCAGTAAAAGCAACAGAAATTAAAAATAAATTTTAATAACTTACGTCATTCCACGTATTATTAGTTTTAATTGTAGTCTATGCTATATAGATCGCGATCAGTGTGGACCTATTTTAGGTAAAACGAAGTAATGATTTAAGTATCAGAACACTCAAGAAAACAATTTAATTATTTTAAAAAATTCTTATGCCCTACCTTTTAACGTCAAGTGCCAGTTCTAATAACAAAATTGCCGCTAATATTACTAATCGAAATATAAAGTTTTTATGTTACATATCTATGGCCAAAGATTTTAACAAATACCTTTACATAAAACAAATATAAAGCCCGTCAGAAATGTGGAATTAACGAAGTATTCTTGCAATCAATTTCTTTGGCGTTGCTTTTATAAATAGAATTGCTATAAAATAAAGCTCAAGCTTATTTATCTTTCTTTGTGCTGCAGCAGAAAATTTCAGTTCTCAACGTGGGCCAGGTTGCAATTCAGCCTAACCACAATCTCCGCCAATATCGCCGCTAGAAAATCAAAGCTTCAATTACACACGAGAGTTAGTACATTCCCTGTAGTTATCATGCATCGCGATACAAACTTGATCCAAAATCTTCACAGTTTCTTACTTCTTTTCTAATTATCTATGATGAAGATCGGTGTTTAAACGGCTGACGCAGCTTATATCCGGCTAAAATAATGACCCCAGTGAAAACGAAGGATCCAAAAAATAAATCTTAGCAACTTAAGTTATTCCTCGTAATATTAGTTTTAATTGTGGTCTATGCTGTATAGATCGCGATCAGTGTGGAACTACTTTCGTTAAAAGGAAGTTATGATTTAAGAAACCGAATCCTAAAGAAAACAAATTGAATTATTTAAAAAAAATTAAATATTCATGCCTCCTTCTGTAACGTCAAGTGTTATTTCTGACAACAATCTATTAAACTGCCACTAACATTGCGAAAATTAAAGGTTTTATGTTACATATCTGTGGCCAAAGATTTTAAGGAATACTTTTACATAAAACGAATATTAAATAAATCTAAGCTCGTAATAATTATTATGATTATTTAAACGGAATACGTACATTTCTTTCAGTGATCTGACAGTTAAATTATTCGCGGATACTTAGCTAAGTAGAACTGTTATTAAATAACGTGCATAACCTAGAACAATATCTGGCGAAAAAGCGTGAAAAGATTTATTTTTAGGATCCTTCGTTTTCACTGGGTCATTATTTTAGCCCGATATAAGCTGCGTCAGCCGTTAAAACACCGATCTTCATCATAGATAATTAGAAAGATGTAAGTAAGTGTGAAGATTTTGGATCAAGCGTGACGTCATAATGCGACGTGATGGCGTGACAGATTACGTCATAGATGACAAAAACTTGCTTTTTGTAAGTATAGTTTATTAAGATGTACTGATTTAAACAGCAGAGCCACTTTCCATCCCGGATCTGACGGGAGACTCGCGGAAAAGTCTATAGGCCGTTGCTGAGACAGTCCGTAGACAATCGCGGGACTTTTTCTTATGTTGTGGACGTAGCTTTACCTAAATTATTTTCGCGCGTCATTAGCTTCCTTTAACGAACTAGGTGACAGGAGAACGGTTTTTTCTGATTGAGGGGTCTGTTGAGATGAAGAGGTTAGCTCAAGTTAGGGAGTGACGGAATCAGATAGCATCAAAACTGGTGCAGGTTAGAGAGGGAGGGTAGGGGGTGACAGGACGCTTTCGCGCCTTCCTGTGGGGTGTGTGGGAGTCACCGTGTTGTGAATGGGCGGCGGGCGGTCGCCCTCAATGGATCCCGCGCCACAGGTGTGGCTGGCTAAACTTAGCCGCCCTGGCTGGACACCTGGCACGGCTAGCCAGCACAGGCTGCGGCTCCGGCACAGTTTATAGAACGCCTGCTAACTTCTCACATCAATATTCACAACCACAAATTTCAGTGCTTTCAGCACAGGACAATTATGGTAAACTATAAAAACGGAACTATATATAAAAAATAAATACTATTTATTTTTTGTTGTCGTCAGTCTTTTGATTGATTTGATGCAATTCTTTAAGTGTTCCTATCATGCGCTAGGAATACCGCTTAAGATTACCGGAAAGAAAGAAAATTGAAGGATTTTAAATGTGGTGCTACAGAATAATACTGAAAATTAAGTGGACAGACAAAGTACGAAATGAACGAGTTTTGGAAATGATGGGTGAGGAAAGAAGTTTGTGGAAGAAGCTTACAGAAAGAAGAGACAGGCTGGTAGGTCATATTTTGAGACATGCTGGAGTGATTAATTTGCTGATGGAGGGAACAGTCGAAGGTAAGAACTGTAAAGGAAGACAGAGACTAGAATATATGAAGCAGATAATCGAGGTCGTGGACTGTAAGGGGTATGTTGAGATGAAGAGCTTAGCACACGATGGGAAGGGATGGAGGATTGCATTAAACCAGTTAAAAGACTAATGACACCAAAAAAAATATTGGGCTGACCTCTTCATCTCTAAATACCACGCACAACCCACGTTCTGAATTATCTGCTTTCCCGTTTCTAATCTCTGTCTTCCTTTACAGTTCTTTATTTCAACTATTCTCTTCTCTTAAGAATTAACAACCAGTCGCGTATGTCTCAAAATGTGACTCACCATTTTATCACTCGTTTCTGTAAGCCTCTTCCTCAAACGTCTTTCCTCGACCGTTATTTCCAAAACACTCCTATTTCGTACTTTATATGTCCACTTAATTTGAAGCGTCCCTTTACACCATGAAAGGATCTTTAGTTTTTTTGAAATGATATGATAATGTACTTCGTTTTCTGTTCTTCCTTACAATCTTACCTTCCTCTCTTATTTTCACCTTTAGAAAATAAATTATACTATTTTTCCTTGAGTTTTCAGTGTGAGATTAATTGAAATAGGATTTTTATTTAACCCCCTATGTTCACCGCTGTTTTTTCTTAACAACCACCGCTGTAAATCAAACTAGTATTAAAAAAATCATTCCAAATGTACTTTACTAATCAGTCTCAACATGAAATAAAAGTGTTCCACATATCTTATTATCTTCCTTTTTCAAATGACAATCAGTTCCGCAATACAACTTTCATGTTTCACTAACTTTACCTTTATAATAATCTTCTGCCCTCAGGCTAATATTTTCCATTATAAATTCCGCCACGATTTTTACGCCTTCTCCATTAAGCTTTTTCCAACCACACCTTCTCTTATTTAACTTTCTCTTATTTAACTTTCTCTTCAATAACTTTTTTTCTTCAACAGTTCTTTTTCTTGAAGGATCTCGTGTACCTCTCTTGACATTCTGTCACCTTAGAAACTCAATGATAGTATTTAAAATCATAACTACTAAATAAAATAAAAAACAATTTTACTAATATTAAAAAAAAAAAATCACAAATCGTGAGGTTGTGTACCTCACAACCAGCACATTTCAAAGGCCTCAATTTCCCTTCTTTCTGTTGCTTCGCTGGCATAAAGTGTTGTGCTCCACAAATTGAATTTTAAACTTTCTGAGCGCTAGAACAGTATTTGAAACAAAAATATTTCCGTTTTTTTCTGAAGAAGGCTCTTTTCGCTCGTGCTATTCCGCTTTCAACATCATTCCTGCTTATGCCATTAATTATAATTTTACTTCCTAAGTAACATAATTCACTTACTTCCGCTATTACATCCGTTCGTATTTTTCTATTTAATTTAGTGCGGACATTGATGAGGATATATTGGGAGAAAATCCTGTTTTTTTTTTTTTTTTTTCTGGAACGGGTGGTGAGGTGATGTACTGGGACAGCGAGGGAATTGGGGTACATAAACCAGATCATACAACTGAGTGACCGTTGCTGTAGTAACTATCTGACAGGAGGAGGGCGAACGGTGTGTACAAGGCGATGAGGCTTGCAGGAATACTGATAGAAGAACTAGGATGGGAAATGATGACTTTTACCCCAAACATGGCTACAGATGTAGAAGTGTGGAAATATTTTCTTTTCTAGGTTAGCGGGTGAGAAATTGAAATAAGTTATCAAGGGAAATCATAAACAAAATACCTCAAGAAACGTCGAAATTAGATTATAATTATAAACAGAGGACGTAGAAGGAACAAATTGAATATCAGCAACAGTTAGCCTTAACTGAAAGTAGGCCACACTAATGAACAATAAGAGTCTGTTGTTCTTAGAGTGCGCTGTATCCTTCTCGGATGTCGAACTGGATGGTATTATAAAACACAAAACGTTTCGACGAGTTGCTCTGTCATCTTCATCGGGTATGTATTCGTTGTTTGAAAATGGCAAAACTACACAGTTAATCACGGGCACGTATGGGCTTACGTAATGTTCTTGCTGTCACTTCTGGGTGGCTACAATCGCAAGCCAATGAGAGTCGTGGCTCCGTACGAGGTCCGCTCCACCGTTCCGCGCAGCTCTGCTCATTTGGCAAGGCCTGGCTATTGCATCCAACCTCGCCCCGGTACTACGCAGCAAAAACCTAAGTGTGACAACTAAACTCCGGCTCTACAAATCTATCATTTTACCCTATCTGCTCTACGGATGTCAGATATGGGGAACAGCTAGTAACACAAACATCTCCAACATCCAAAAACTACAACACAAATGTCTCAGAATGATTCTAAACGCACCACCTTACTCATCAACGGACCACATCCATTTGGCAACTAACACAGAAAGAATTAACACACAAATTTATAATATAACAAACAAATTCCTTCAAAATATAGATGCAAGAAGAAATCAAATTGACCGCTTCGCCACCCTGGGCACAGTAATGCCAAGAACCTGGCACAAATATAAGGTACCGCTCAGCATAATCTATAATCCAATTTAAGGCAATGCAACCATACGAACATCAGTGGGGTTTTTTCACCAAGGTCATCTATGATGACCACAGTCATGGTTTTTCCCCCTAAAGTGTAATAAATAGTGTCCCCAAAACCAACCCTAACCTGAAAACACTGACAAAACTACCAATGGTAGTGGGGTCAATTACACAGCCGCTGAGGCACACGACACACACACAAAAAAAAAAAAAAAAAAAAAAAATGGCAGAGGACCGCGTATGGAGCCACCCAGCGGTGACAACGAGAACGTTACACAAGCTCATCCGCGCCGGTGACTGACAGAGCACTTCTGGTGTTTCAGAACAGTAAGTATATACCTTATGAATACGACAGAGTACGTCACCGAAACGTTGTATTTTTGTAACATTATCGCACTGCGTATCCGTGGGGACTACTTTCGCACCGACGCCTCCGTTCGCAGAGTGACTCGCTGAGGGAGGAGGCGGCCTCATCCACTGTGCGTGTCTGTCGAGCAGGAAGCCGCGAGGCTCCCCGCAATATGTGCCGTTAATAAGTTAATAAGCCGAGCGCGCGTCTGCGGCTCGATAAATTTATTAGGCCCGCCACTTGAGAGCGAGGCAGCGCGCTCGTTAGGCCAATTAGGCCCCGGGCCGCAATATCCAGCCTCGCCTCGCCTCGTCGCCACAACGCGACATCCCGAGGTGCGAATCAGACAAACTCGAGACTGCGAACCAAACTCTGCCAACATCTTGACTAATCTTTCGCTTCACTTCATGTAATCAACCGGGACATCCTTTTCTGCTCCTGACAATTTCATTGTGGCTAAGTGGTTGACTGGAGAATGAAATGTCCCCTGTTTGAATCCCTGTCTCGACGGGGATTTTCAAAGACGCTTAACTCACCCTTCACAACCGGCACAGCTTGCTGTGTAATGTGTAGTACGCCAGAACGCTTCCGTGGTTCGCCACATTAACTGTAAATCCCCTATGCCTGGTAGGACTACCGGGTAGGCTAGGGTATCCACAACAGAGGCACATGCGCGGCTGTCAATCGGTGGCCGTACCGTTCTGGGAAACCGAGCCAATAAAGCCTTACGAAATTATAATTTATACGTGTCCAAGAACAAAGTGTATTCTCTACCTTTTGGTGCGTATGTTCTATTCTTCGTTTATATTTTTACATCTACCGTGTGGTGTAAAAGCAATAATAATAATACCGCATTTCTATAATGAAACCGGAAACATTATACGCATCGGAAGCTTTGATTATTTCGATAGATCATTGGTTAAAGGTATAGAAAAGCAAGAAAGGAAAATCTTTGATCCAGTTTTTACATGAGAAATTTGGATGGAAAGCAAATCACATGATCTATATCAGCATTCGGAAAAAATTTCAGACACATTCAGAAATTTAAAGGCAAATTGAATTCTTCGTTCATTTCATAAGAATGAGTAACAACAGACAAACCAATATAATTCTCAACCTGCCCGTATCAATGAAAACGAAAAACAAATGGCTAATTGAAATCGAATAGCATCTATAGGAAATCTGAATCACAGGTGATATCGTAGAGGACAGAAGAACGATTCCTAATCACCAGATTTTGCACCAAAGTCCTGGGTTAAACCTCTCCACAGTGAGTATGGATTGAGGGCATATAGTTAGTTACTGGTGGAGATTCGTTCGTCGTGTGCGGACGGTGTCTTTCTTAAGAGCAGGATTGAATGGATAGGCAGCAGCTTTCACCCTGTCCCTTCCCACTTTTCTTCATTTATTCACAACGCAAACAACATTCTATACCGATCACACAACCACAGTCATCGACACAAAACAGTAACAAAACATGCACATTCGTGACACGTCCGTCGCTGATAAATGTCCCGTGGAAGCAGCCAGGAGGAGCCTCAACCTACCAGCCATTAGCTGTGGAGTGGAAACAGCGCTGAGCGTGCGTCATGGCGCGACCCGTCGTAAACACTTCAATCAGAGGCCAATCACGCTCTCAAAGAGGCTCATATACACTCACCAGCCAAAACATTATCACCATCTGCTTATTTGTTTGTTGGTCCGTCTTTGGAGCGTAATACAGCAGCATTCAGCGTGACATGGACTCGAAAAGTACTTGTTAGGTTTAAGTAGTTGTCTGGCACCAGATGTCTGCGCACAAGACATGCAATGCCCTGAAATTACGGGCCGGTGGTTTGTGGGCGCGGCTCTGAGAACGAGCATCTCGGAAACGGTGAGGCTGGTCATCTCTTCACTTACTAAGGTAGTGAGCGTTTATGAAGAGTGGTTGAAGGACAGTTAAACCACGACTGGGCGAGAAGTTGGTGGACGTCCACGCCTTATCACAGAACGTGGAGGTTGGAGGCTTTCCCACTCTGTAAAACGGGATAGGCGGCGATCCGTGGCAGATCTGACAGCAGAGTACAGTGCTGGTGTAGGCACAAGGGTTTCGGAGCACCTGAACATCGGATGCAGTGGAGGCAGTTGGGTGGCGACCGATACTAGGACGATCTCGGATGCTTGTGTTTCACCCATCCACTAACACTGCTATGTCCCAAGCACACATCTCCATATATGAACAGGGGAAGGGAGGATAAGTGGTATCATGGTTATTAGAACCAACAAGCTCACAGATTTGCTGTATGTTAACTTTTAAGAAACTGAACATGTTGTGCGCGTAAAGCAGAAACTAAACAAAACAACATTGTTAAATTGTTATAAAACAATCTACTAATTGCTAATAGAGGGTGATACTGTACCGAACTAATTAGCAATGGTTGCTGAAATTATTTAAAAGGTTCCAGGAGAACTGAGTAAAATAAATAACGGAAATTGTAACACCTTAAGTATCTTTTATTTTTAAATTAAATCTTCATAATCTTTTTGTAATGAATTCGTGTTGGACTGGAGAGCAGTTCTATGACCACTACGAGAAAAAAGGACAACGTTGATAGTACTGTCTTTGCTGAAGAAGTATCTTTGAGCTATATTCAGAGGTGTTACAAAAATTGAAATTGGCCAAAGGGAAAATTAGAAATTAAGTGGATCAAGAAAGATATTGACAGTTTGTTGTAACAATATGAATAAAATATTCTGAGTTATAGACAGAATTCAACTCAAGGAATTGTTCAGTGAGTGCTACCAATTATTAATAAGTGCAGTGAAGTAAAAGAACACTTTATGATTAATAGATTTACGGGTTATGTCTTGTTGTTTGTGTCATAATTTGAGCTTTCAGCTGCCATCTTACAGCCTTCGTCAGAGATATTGTTTATGTTGACATAGCAACGAGCGCCAAGCATCGCAGAATGAAAAGCCGCTATCTTCGTTGATGTTGCTGGTATTCTTTAAAATTTCTTCTGCCTCTTTCACACGTCGAGGCCACCACTGGTCTCCAAGTCATTGGAGACCCGAGACTGCTGTTTACAGTAGTGTTACTGTGGGCTGAGCCCCTCAGCTTGCGGCGCTGTAATTGCATGATATAATTGCCGGCTCTAAAACCGCGCCGCCATTTTGAGTTCCACAAATTTATTTTTGCTGCGTTTATGGGAAAACGACAGTAATTAAAATTTAATCGTTTGCAATTATTTTACGTCGGCGTAATTCATCCACATGATACACCGATGCCGCAGAGGATTAAGGTGGGATTAGAGATAATCCCTGAGCAAATTGAATTAACCAGACTAATAACGTTTTAGTGTTTTATTTTTTATTTTTTATTTCTGAACTTGCATTGAGGTTAAAGTTGATGTAAAATTTTTAAGGTTAAAGGAAAAAATACAGCAGGTCCATGGGGATCAGTATGAACAGTTGTTGTTACCACCTGAACCAATATAATATGTTTATCTCCGTTCCTTCTGCTGTCACTTTTCCAGTAACTCTTCATTCTTTTGCTTTGCGCTTTTCCTTCTATCTTCTTTGGGGGCATCCGTGAATTACATGATACCGAGGGTGGTGGTGTAACGGTTAGCGTTCTGGCCTCGCATTCGGGAGGACGGCGGTTCGAATCCCCGTCCGGGCATCCAGATTTGGGTTTTCCATGGATTCCCAAATCACTCCAGGCAAATGCCCGGATGCTTTCTTCAAAAGGCCATGGCCGAATTTCTTCCTATTCCTTGCCCCCCTCCCCAATGCTTTAAAGACCTCGCTGTTAAGAGTAAGCAGTTAAAAAAAAAATTAATGAATTGAGGTGTTTTTCAGGAATTCCGAACACTCCCCCCCCTCTCTGGTGAGACTTCGTGAGATTTGGTAGTACCCCCACCTCTAAAATGACGTGAGATTTCGAGGGAGCTCCCCCTCCCCCTACAATCGATTTCGCAACTTTTTGAGACCTTTTCTTTTTAGGACGATTATACCCGCTGTAAGGTCGGATTTTGGACCAAATTACCCCCCTCCCCTAAAATCGACTTTCACGTAAGATTTCCGTTGAACCCCTTGGTGAGGTTTCGTGAGATTACACCGGACCCTCCTTCCCCCCCCCCCCCTTTTTCACCTCACGTCATTAATGGACGCCCCCTTTCTAACGTTTCTGTCTCTGCTCCATGATTGTTTATTTGTAGGAACTATTGCTTGCCGTTCTAAAGGTGTTTCCCACGGTCTGTGCATTTACCAGCCGCGCAGATCTATTTATGAACAGCGGTCCGTGGGAATGGACACCGCTGTGAGGGATGACGCGCCTCTATCCGTCGCCCAGTTGGTAAACATCAAACGCCCGGGTATCTGGAACGACAGTAGGCAACGTGGTGGGGAGGGCTGGCCTGTGGCGCGTGCTGATCCGAACCATTGCGCTGCATTGCGCGGCCTACAAAACCACGGGCCGTGGTAAGCCAGCAGAAGAGATTTCTCCACTGCTCCTCAACTCTCCTCTGTATGTCCCCGATTTTTCTAGGAATCTTTATGTCTTTTTCCTTATCTCTCGTTTCATCTAAATTTTGTCTGCCTGTTACTCTTTTCATATCCTATTTTCAATTTTATCATTGCTGTTCTATTTTTTGTTGATTCTCCCATCCATTAATTTCAATTATTTCCCTTGTCAATTTTAACCTTTGTCAATTTTAACGTTATCATTTTATTTTTTATGCTATAATACTAGAGGTATTTTTTTTTTTTTTTTGTCCAGAACGTTAACCTACCTTGTCTCTCTTCTGCTTCATCACCACCTTTACCAAGCATTTTGGCTGTCTTCGCTGAGTGTTACTCATCGTTGGTATGGTCAAATTTGGCCGCAAGCCCTTGTTGACGCCAAGCATTTCATACCTACTGCCAGGTCGTACTATACACTACAGGGGGAACTGAAGTGTTGCCACCTGTCCGTGAAACGAGTAACTATGTTTTGTTCGTGGTAAGAGTATTTTTGTTTTTGAAATACGTGGTTTATGAGGCAGAGATTGGGAAGAGTTCTGGCATTCGTCTTGAGGGCCGCGGAAAACCGCCTGAAAACCTCAGTCAAGACAGCCGGTACAGGCGGCTCGTGCCCTATCCCTTGCACCTCCCCGATCCACTGTGTGGCGGCTGAGTGCACTGAGCTACACTGGCGGGTATATATATATATATATATATATATATATATATTCCCCATTTCAGTCATCTTCATCGATCAGATGTCGCAAAGTTCATTTCATGAAACCCGAAAACACAGCGAGAACGTCTCGCACCAGTGAAAGTAGCCATTTTAACTGTGCAGTACCAGGCGCTCATGGTGGCGGAATGTTGTATATATATGTATATATATATATAGAGAGAGAAGAAAAGCAAGAACATGTCTAAATAAAAAATATCAGAAAGAGGGACAATGGAGGATAGTGCCAAATGACGTGGTGTACAGGGAACTGGAGCCAATCACAGATACTATAAGCAAGAAGAGAATTTTTTTCGTTGGTCACATCATGTGGACACCAGAAACCAGATTAACAATTAGAATAATAGAAAAACTTTGGAAGCAGGAGCAACAGGCAGGCCGGGTTAAGGAAGTTAGAGAAGATATGGAAGAATTAGAAATAACCCTGGATGATCTACGAAACAAAATAGAAAAACTCAAAAAAATTGAAAGACGAAAAAATAAGATTTAAACAAAAAATAGACAAACGACACAAAAAGAAGAGGGTTTTACAGGTGAGGAAAGGCAAAGAGGATCACAACGAATGAAAAAATACTGGGAAATTCGGAAAGAACGGTGCATACAGATGCCTAAGAAGACAGCCAGAAAATGACTAAAGTGGTCCGACGAGGCCACAAAACTATAATAATATATATATATATATATATTAGCCACTGTGTAATCGTGTCTCTAACGCTATGACGTCACGCACCAAGCCTTCATATCCAGAGATCTTTTCACTCTATGTCTACAGATTAACTATTTACGTTTCTTTAACAGTTTCATCTCTTTTAAATTGCAAAAAATCCATCAATAAAAGTATGTATGCTTTTAAATCTAAATATTAACTATCAGTTGCTTCTTTCTTATTTACTTATGATCAATATAGAACGAAATCTAAACAATATTAGAATAAAATCAATATTTTGTGTTTTATTTAATAACAATTCTGTTTAGTTAACCAACTGCTGTGAAATGAGCTGGTCACTTCTGACGGGCGTATAACATATCTGTCGGCACTTCTTGTTTTTTCGAGGTCTTGAGCGTCGAGTCCGCCGAAACGAAAGCTAATACTTGCACGTTTTCGGGGCAATTTGTTTCGGGCCTCGCCTGTCTGTACCCTGTAGTTTCGGTAACGAGTGCGTTACATCATCAGAGCTGCTTATGAAGACGTCCTGATCTGCGAAAGTGGTCGCCATCTATCACGGTTGGCGGTTCTCTGCGATTACAGTAATAAGCGCGTGGCCTTCTCCACACACACAGACACGGTGCATTTGACTGTGTACATCTCCCGTGTGAGATATAGAGCGGTGTTACTGTACGCCGCGGGGAAACAAATCAGCCCATATACTTCTCGGTGGTAAATGTATGCGTAGTGGCGTCAGGAAATCGAAACACACCAGTTGGCACTCTCCACAGATGCTGACCCATGCATTATGATCTTGAGAAACAGTATAAAAGGAAACTCGGAATTTAGACACAGGCATATCACTAAAGCATTAGTAAAAGAAGAACAATTGAAAGGAAGCCGAAGGACGAACAATATGGATTTTTAAAACAAAAGTCAACCATTAGCCTTTGTGGATATGACTAGGGTTGCAACGATATATCAGTCAACCGATAATATCGGACCAAAAATATCTATATTTATAGCGATATTTTTATGTCGATATAATGCTGTGAAATGTAGTAAACTACAAACCCCTTAGCACTAAAAAAAATCCTGAAAACAAATGTATGTGTGGCAGGGATCAAACTTGACTATGCTAGACACTGATTTAGCTCGATAACAAAATCGATAACGTCCTTTACTAATTTACGGTTCCACTTCGTTTCGTGCGCGTTATTCCTTCCTGATTCATTTACGTTCATCGTTTTATTATTTAATCTGTTGCGTTACGCTATCGTTCATTGGTTTTAGTTTCTCTCTGGGACGCATTAAAACATTCTAAGCGGAAGTAAGAAAGTGACCGCATAACTGATGCAATTACTTATTATATCAGTGCGGATAAAAAACCTTTTAATGCAGTTGAAGGCAAAGGTTTTAAGTGTTTAATGAAGCACTTAGTACCATTATACAAAGTCAATTACAGTGGAACTATCAATTCAAATATCAATTAAACAAATGTGAAAAAATTCAAAAGCTATAAAGGAGAAGTTAAAAAATGTGAAGTATTTTTATATTTTTAACGTATACAGTATTTGGTCTGGAATAACACTGCCTGTTTGGAAATTAAGGCACATTTTTTGCCGCAAAATGAATTAAAATCAATCATGATTGGTATACTAATTGGATTAAGATATGTTCGAAATTGCAATTAATCATTTACTCAAAGTAGACTCGTCGGTTTCTTCTGAACGTCTTTTCTCACAGGCAGGAACCACTGTCACTCAAACTATGAATGGACTTCACGGGAAAAGGTTAAGCAAACTACGTTTTCAGATTCTGTTGACGCTTAATATTTGCAGACCTACTTCTTTTTCAATAAACTATCTCAAATTTATTACTTGATTTTGTTTTACATACTTACTTGCAATATAATATATAAAAACATCGACATTATAGGCTTAATGGGGCCGATATTATCGATTATCGATATCCGGCTGGCATCGATATAAATATCGATACATTTATCGATATTGATATTAACTTACATCCCTAGATATGACAGTTTCAGCCGAAATAGAGAGAAAAATCAGTAAAGAAGGAAATTGTGCAAAGGGTGAAGGACGTGTATAAAGAGTAGTAAAATGTGTATAAAAATGGGAATAGATAAGACCGGATGGTAATAATTGAAGAACAAACGTTTCAGTTGAAAAATGTACTAAAACAAGGAAGTGTCTTTCACCTCTGTAATTCATGACAGCTGTGGGTGAAATATTGAAGAATATGCTGCAAAGCATTACTGAAAGACGATCGAAGTCAATTTTATTTGCTGATGACTTACTAGTGTCAGGAGACCTACTTCAGCTGCTTGTCTGCGAGAGGGTAGTTGAGTTGTACGGCATGCAATTATTATTATTATTACTATTATTATTAATTTTAATTGCGGAAAAGCTCACACTCCGGTGGTAATTTCCCTAGCCATCTTAGTACCCCTTTTTATCCTATTTTTAAATATTTTCTTTTATAATAGGAGTGTTAAATTACTACCACATTTATTTCTTGTCCGATTCACAAATTTTAATCTAAAATTCTTAAGCACTTTTGGTAAATTATGCATCACTTCACTTAGTAATTTGTTCCGATCCCTGACACCCTTACCAACAGAGAAATTTTCCCACTCCCTGATGCATGAAATCGAGCGCCAGCTTTGTGGTCATTGTCGCCTTTCCCTTTCCATGCACAATTCCTAATTCTTCGACTAATATCACTCCAAGCCCCGAGCAACATATGTCCTGTACATTCCCAGCACTCTCTTCGCCGTATCCCTTTCCTCCAATGACTCCCAATCCAGCTCCTTTATCATATCAGTTACTGACTGGGCCCTGCGATAATTTGTACAGACAAATCTAGCCTGATCTTCTTTGCACACCCTCCAACTCCTGTATTTGATAACCAAAATGTGAGTCCCAAACTACACCACCATATTCAACCATGGTCTGATCAAAGTTTTGTAACCCAATTCGCTAACTTCTCCCATCACTCTCTCCAGCAAATGAAGGAATTTGTAACCTTTTACTCTCACTGCCCAATGTGCTCTGTCCTGTTGAGTTTGCTATCAAACGTCATGCCAAGATAAGTCTTCAACAAGCAATTCTAACCCCACCATAATTAATCTTTAGTTTTTATGTGTGTACCTAATAAGCTGAGCAAGAAAGCCGGACCTGGATTTGAACCCGTGTCCTATCAAATGCGAGGCCACAGCGTCACTGCTCACCCACTACAGTCAGTGAGAAGTCGAAGCCCGGAGCCGTCCCATTTAGGCCTACTCTTCGGAAAGACACCTGCGTCGAGCGAATTTCACGTCCGCATGCGGCCGATGAATCATCATTTTCAGTTATCTTCTTCTTTTCTGAACATTAGTTAGTACCGCAGATATTCTTTTATTAGTTGCCTCTCTTCAAAAGCCTTTCCTTCAATAGAAAATTCATGCTAAATGCCAACAAGCCGAACCAAAATTTTCCATTTACCTTCTCACAATTCTCATCCATTTTTCCTCTCCACCTCTTCGTATTCGAATGATTGTCCCCACCAGACTTTATCGTTTCCTAGAATTTCAGTTTGGTACTTAATGGTTATAAATCTATGTATTTGTTGCTGTAGTTTGTAGTAAAACATTTTTCCCAGATTTCCTGATGATGTTTATGTTCTAACGACACCACATTCTATTTACACATAATTAATGCTCTAAATTTTTTTGTTGCAGGTACGTTGGTCGACGAGAGAACCCATTGTTGTGAGTAACAATATATTTAATACTCTGTTTGTTCCATATTCATCTTAATGTCATTATTTCACTGTCGGTGGGATTCTTGGAATGTTATCACACTTATCACTTGGATCAGGAGTGTCGGAACCCCTCGGGAGGGTAGGTTCTCTTGAGGGGAGACTGGCGTCTTAAGAAGTGAAACCTACAGAAACTCAGTGAACATACAGATGTTTGAGAGAAACTACAAATGATGAAATGGTTGTATTTGTTCACTAAAATGTTTAACAGAACCTTATAAAATACATTTTAAGTTGGTGTTTTAAACCTAAGTGACATAGATTATTTTTATTTCAACTTAAATGTTATGGGAACGCCTCAGGGTAGCGTATTGGAACCATTGCTGTTCATTATTGTAATGAATGATTGTGTTGATGGTTTACTATCACAAATTAGATTTTTTGCAGATGAAATAATGCTGTATAAAAGGATAAAAACGATAGAGGAATGTAAACAGTTGCAGGGTGATCTGGACAGGATATCTAGTGGGGTTGGTAAACATGGGATGAAGATAAATGCAAAGAACAGTCAGTTTATTAGATACACAAACAAGAAACTAAAGGTTGATTATCATTATAAGATGGGGAAAGAATTGCTAGTTGAAGACCTGAAATATAAATATCTTAACATTATATTTGAAAGCAAGCTTAACTGGGCAGGACATGTTGGACAGGTAGTAGGAAAAGGTTTTCAAAATTCTGCACTTGTTGAAGAGAGTAGTAAAGGAACTGGGTTACAAAACTTTCATGAGACCATAGCTTGAATATGGCGGTGTAGCATGGAACCCACATTTTGGGTATCAAATACAGGAATTGGAAGGGCTGCAATGCTAGATTTGTCTCTGGAAATTACCGTAGAGCGCAATCAGTAACAGATATGATAAAGGAGCTGGAATGGGATTCATTGCAAGACAGGAGGAGGGTGAAGAGGGTCATGGGAGTGTACAGGGCGTATACTGGCGATGAGGCATGGAAAGATATTGGTGTAAGAATTAAAAGTAATGCATGGAAGGGAAAAAATGACCATGACTACAAGCTGGCACTCGATTTCAGACACAAGGGTGAAGGAAGATTATCTTTTTTGGGTTAGGGTGTCAGGTAAGGGATTGGAATAAGTTACCAAGAAAATTGATGAATAATTTACTAAAAACGGTGAGACACTTTAAATTTGTAGAGGGAAAAATTAGGTTGCTACAGGACAGGGGGAAGATGGGTGTGTGGGGAAATTGCCACCGGAGAGGGTGCTCCATTGCAATTAAATTAAATTCGCCCCTGAAGCAGGTGAATTGACTATTGATGATCAGTACTCAGGATTGTAAGAGACCTCCTCAGATAATAATTTAAAATGATTCTTTAGTAAATAAATGAAGCTATTGAGACTGTATTCAATGATTTGCATTAGAAATTTTACTGTGATTCATGAATCTGAAGAGAGTACTTGATAATTGACTGATTTTACAGATCTGAGTTCCGTCAAAGGCAAAACACTTAGCGGAAGGGTGTTTGAGGCTAGTATTGTGTAATAATTAATTAAATTGCAATGTAGCGCTCGCTCCGGTGGCAATTTCCCTACACACCCATATTCCCCCTCTCCTGCACCCACATATATTTGCCCTTTCCAAATTTTAACTTTAAATTCTTTCAACATTTTTTTTAAATTGTTCATCATTTCCTTTGGTAACTTATTCCAATCCCTGACTCCCTTACCTAAAAAAGAGAATCTAATCTTCCCACACCCTTGTGCCTGTAATCGAGTGCCAGCTTGTGGTCATGGTTATCTTTTCCCTTCCATGCATTAATTTTCATACTTACACCGATATCTTTCCATGCCTCATCGCTAGTATACGCTTAGTACACTCCCATGACCCTCTTCACCCTCCTTCTGTCTTCCAATGAATCTCATTCCAGCTCTTTTATCATATCTGTTTCTGATTAAATTCTGCGATAATTTCCAGGAACAAATCTGGCAACCCTTTTACGCATCCTCTCCAACTCCTGTATTTGATACTCAGAATGTGGGTCCCATACTACACTACCATATTCAAGCAATGGTCTGACCAAAGTTTTGTAACCCAATCCTTGACTTCTCTTGTACATCCCCTCATCACTTTCTCCAACAAGTGCAGAATTTTGAAAAACTTTCCATACTACCTGTCCAATGTGTCGTCCCCAGTTAAGCTTTTTATCAAATGTAATGCCGAGATATTTACATTTCAAGTGTTCAACCAGAAATTCTTTCCCCACCTAAAAATGATAGTCAACCTTTAGTTTTTTTTATTTATTAATGTTTCTCGGGAAACAAACCGAGTAATATTGTTATTTATACACAATATTTCGGCGACAATAAACTCCGTCACCATCTTCAGGTGCAGTTTGTAACATGACGCGCTGTCGCCACGTTACAAGGTGCATTTTTATTATATATGTCATAATGTTGGAGTAATTTACATAAATCTTGGGCGACCACCTAAATAGATTTTTGTTGTAATTTTATAAAGTACGCAAGATTCCAAGTGAGGACTGTAATGAAATGGTGAACATACAGTGTATCTTGGTAAAGCGAATATTAAAGAATTATTGAGCTGTGTAGGCTTGAAGCTAATCGTGGTCTTCCCGAGCCATGGCGACAAGAAGTCGCGGATTTGGGGTTTACCGGACCACACACTCTGCTCCCTGGGGATGGGTGGTCAACAGAGTCACTCACCTGGCGGGAAATGCCTGCCGCCCGACACCCGAATGTGCTCTCACCCCGGCGAACTTGGCCGAATATGTCCGACCTCTGTGATATGAGCGGGGCAAATCACATATCGGGGATATCACGTGACATTAGGTGCCGACCTGAAGATCAAATCCAAATGAGCGTATAACTTAAAATCCTCGGAATTTCTGTTATATGTGAGCTTCGAGACTACAAGGGGCGGAGCGAGAAGTTTCCTCGCGAGAGAGAAGAGCGACGAGCTTCAATTCGATCTTCGAGTCCATGCTATGCGAGTCTAGTCTGAGGTTGACTTGGAAAGTTGGCTTCTCTCGCCCCAACTGCCGTTGTACGATTTCTGGCTGCCAGCTTGCCTTGCTGGAGCAAGCTTATCACGGCAACACAGCCGGTAATGCGATGACGCGCATTGTCAGACCAGAGATGCCTGTAGCCGCCTTGTGAGATAGCCTCACATGCCGTGGGTCATCTCCAGTCACCGCAGACATCAGACGCAGAGCTACAATGGTAACTTATTACGACCAAGCCATCTGATTGTGCATTCCGTGAAACAGAACCCTTAAACGACTTTGAGAGGATAGATCCATGTTCTCACTTTGTAACTGTAGAAACACCTGAGCTAGTGGCATAATTTGCCAGAACTAGTTATTTTCGAATGATATATTGTTCATTCGTGGCGCCCATGATTGTCTTTTTAACTGTAAAGTCACAGTATTATGATGCTTTTGTCTGAGGTCGTCATTGTTTCCAGTTGTCATTATTTCTTGCATTTTGATTCTGAGATATATTTAAAAGTAAATATACAATTGTTTGCTTGCTATGACGGCTAATTGTAACTCTGAGCGTTGCTTTTATGATTTTCCAATTTGTGTTAATGTTAACGGTAAATTCGCTCAGACTTGTAATCGCCAGTGATAATTAAGAAAATAAATGTCATATTGTGACAATTTTTCCTAAATTCCAACTAACGTCGAGATTCTTGCAAAATTAATAAATTTTCACTCCTTCAAAAAAATTAAAATTAAAAATCCACAATTATTCATCATAAAGGTATGAACGATAATTGTAACGTAGTTTGCCCTCCAAGGCATCCACTACAAGTTGTAAGCCTTGAAGTCTGCCTTGAGCGTGTTGTTTGAAAACTGACATGGCAACGACAGATGTTGTTATGTTGCCTAGCAGCATCTCAGACGTCATTAGACGCCCGCGGAACACAAAACGCAGACCGTTGGTGACGAGCAGCCTCAATAACAGGAATCCATGCGTCACTTATCTGGAACCCACAATCCCTGTTAACCAAATCAGACGCGAGGCGAATTTCAAATGCTTCCTTAATGACGCTGTCCCAGAAGCCTCTCGCATGTGTCAGCACCTTAGTCGCTTCGAAATCGAAACCATGTCGTTCTGCCAAACTGTGTTCCGCCACTGCGGATTTGTCTTTTTGCCCCAGGAGAACATGTCGGGCGTGTTCCAAACAACGTTGTTTTACACATCGTATCGTCTGGCCGATGTATTTCTTTCCACATTCACACGGGATGCAGTAAACTCCGGGTGTAAATGAATTCAATTTTTCTCGGCGTTGTTAATTTATTAATGTTTCTCGGGAAACAAACCGAGTAATATTATTATTTATGCACAATATTTCGGCGACAATATCTTCCGTCGCCATCTTCAGGTGCAGTTGTAAGGCTTGAAGTCTGTCTTTTATTTGCGTGTGTAATAAGCTGGCTCTTCTGCTTGAGTGGGTGTGTTTAGAGGGTATTAATGTGTGGAGCATTGAGAGTGGTCACCTCCACGTCATCAACGTCCTGTGGTCAGTGGCTGGTAGTGAACAGTCAGGCTGGGCTGGAAGGGCCGCTGCAGATTGATCGCCGTAATGTGGCAGCATGCTCGGTGGGTCGTGCAGCCATTACCACTGCCCACTTAACCGCTGCTGAATTACCGGCACAGAGCCATTAGCACAGTGAATTGCTCTGTCTCGGGCCGAACGAACGAAGGAACAGTGAAACGTGCGCTGTCCATCCGACGTTTCAGCACTGACTGTGGCAGCTCCTCAGGGCCGCGGGAATGGCGCTTTCTGCCCGTCGCTGCAAGTGTCTAGCGTTCCCGTCCAACAGCATAGTCCCTGATGAACCATTTCAATCAGCTATAGTCGTCCTCATGAAATTAGACCTCCCAAGGTCACGTAGTCTCCACTGCCTCCCCTGCCCGCACCAACCCTCTGTCCCTTGGTTGGGCCGGCGACATTGCCACATTACCTTTTGACGGTCGTCCATGCGTATCTTTGCATGCGGTCGCTTTATTTCCTTAGTTTAAGGCCTATTCGAGTAATGTTAACGGTGGTGATGTTCAGGATCATAATCATGCAATTAGTGTATTAACAGACAGAAGTAATATTCGCGAACCTGCAGGCCGCCTGGGCATTGGAAACCTAATTAAAATCATTGTAGCAGATATTTTAAAGTATTTTTAAGGAATATTACGCAATAACTAATACGCAAAAAAAACTTCGATAAATTACAAACACTGACATGGAGGTGGCAGTCATTTCTATGTATAATCGGTCCCTTATATATGATAAATTAATTTTCGTTTTGTCTTTGCTTTTGAAGTTTTCTCGCGAAATTTGTCATGTATGGTCCATTGTGTACAATGACAATAATAATTCTTACAGAAGCTGAAAATAGCTTTTCTGTCGAGGACAGGAAATATGTTTCTCAGTCGTAAACGAACCGACCGACCAGCCGGCACTGGAGCATGCGCTGCGCGCAATCATTCGCGCAATTATAAACTGTGAATCAATCCAAAAGGGGTTGTCTGAAGAGGCTTTGCCTGCTACCAGAATTAATTTCAGTAGTTTCTTAGAAATTTTCTCGCTGGAAGTTTTTACGTAAACAAATAAAACGGAAGTTATTCAGCGACAACATTTTACATTACACAGCCGAAACAACTAAGCGCTTCGTGTAACATTTTTTTTAATATTATTCACATGGTTCCCTATTTAATGAATAGAATGTATTCGGTATGAGTCTGTTAACTGTCAGGAAGGCGCATAATTTTTTTTTAGTTATTTCTTATTATTTTTATTGCTTTTTCTGTCAGTTGAAGTGAAAAAGTAATTTGATTTCTAATTTTCATGGAAACAAATTACTATTTTTTTAGAAACAGTCACACAAATGTTTGGAATTATAAAGCACATCACCTTGTTCCGCATGTTAAGTATTATGTTTTAGAAATTTTTTCGCAATCATTACTGAAAGTTGATTTTTTTGCTGATTTGCAACACTGTTCGGATACTCCGTGACCTTCACAGGGCTAATTTCGTGACTGCCACTATAACAGCTGAGTTACCTTTTCAATACTCCCAGTTTCGCACCGGGAAACGATTAGATTCCTCGCAGTTTTATTAATATAATAAATAACTAGTCCACTATCAAGTTTCAAATTTTAACTTGTTTTTTTTATTGCTAGTAAGCCATCGGACTTCAAAATACAGTTCACATATAAACACAACATTCCAACGATTATAGTCGACACTTCTTCCAAAGACAATACTACGTTGGCTGAAGTAATCTGAGTCTGTAAAATTGTCTCTCTGTCTCTGCTGATCGCATTATATAAGTTCCATCGAAAGTTCTAGAACACTACAATGGTTACCGACAGATATTTCTCGAACATTAACAATACTTAAACAATTGAAAACATAATAAAAACAATCAGAATTAATACATAATCATTTACAATCATTACAAAATGCTTAGAAATGAAAATTAAATATACTTAAACACAAAATTATCCACATAAATCATTTTAAACTGTAGTAAATCATCCTATAAACATCGTAGCTCACCTTAATACTTACAATTACGAACATTTAAGTAATTCTCTTGCATAGTTCTGTCCTTAAACGTATTAAATGGTATTTACATAATTTCTTTTAATCAAACCAAGTCCATTTACACTGATCTACAGTAAAATGCAAGACAAATATACAAAACCATTTTCAGTGATGTTCAGTCTGCCAGTAAAGGCCCCTGCCAGGCAGACCTCACACACAACGCGCCTGCACGCCGGGATACATATACGACTCCAAACAGGCGCAAAAACAAACCAGGAAAACAAATAGAATCGTCTAGAAGCTAAGTGGGACTATTTCTTACAGAGGTCGCCGTACTACCACACAACGGAATTCCTGCGCCAGGCCGCCTATATAAGCGTAGCCGGCCGCTCCACCGCCAGTTCCAGCCTGACCGCTGAACCAGCGTCAACTACAGAAGACCACCGGAAGTTCGCGAGAAGTAGAAGCCGTCACTCTACCCCGGATCAGGACCAGGCTGAAATTCTCGACGGTCTTCTGATAACTGTACCCGCATTTGTTTATGGTTTACCTGTTGTATTGTGTACCGAGTAATAAACTTCAAGGAACCGTTAAGTGTAGTTCACTTCAGTGGCGACAAGGTTGGGATAAGAACTCTCGACCATCATGGCTACGCCAGCAGCACCTACGGAATGGCAACAGTTCCTCCAAGGACTTCTACATCAGTTCTTCGAATCTCAGAGACAACTGATTGCGGAAGTCAGGAATCTCCGCCAACCCACGGCCCCGCCTCCGTTCCCAGCATTCAACGACGCCGTCGAGGAATGGGAGACCTACGAGAAGCGCATAAGACAACACTTCGCAATTCACCACATAACCAAAGAAGAAGACCAACGTGCATATTTCCTTTCCTGGAACCAATCGAAGATGTATGTCTTGCTCACCAAACTTCAGCCACAAGACCCCGACAATCCTCCAAACTCTCCACCAAGGACACTGGGGAATTGCCCGCACCAAATCCCTTGCCAGACGCCATGTATTCTGGATCGGCCTTACCACGGATGTCACGGAGATGGTGCGGCGCTGTACCATCTGTGCCCAACAACTGCCCCGCCCCCCTCAAAAGTTCCTTTCCTGGCCGGCACCGTCCGGACCCTGGGAACGCATTCACCTCGACTTCGCTGGCCCATTCCTAGGCCACCAGTGGCTCCTAGTGACGGATGCCTTTTCCCACTTCCCATATGTCGTCCGTTGCTCCACAATCACCACAGAAGTCACCATTTCAGCCCTCACGAAGATCTTTTCCATCGAAGGATTACCATACGCTATCGTCACAGATAACGGACCGCAATTTCGAAGTCGGGAATTCCTATCCTTCTGTACCGCCAACAATATCCAACACCTCCTCACCCCGCCCTTCCACCCCCAATCTAACGGGGAGGCGGAACGGCTAGTCAGAACATTCAAAACCCAAATGACCAAATACACCACAAGTCACAAACTCGAAGAGGCATTGACACTCTTCCTCAGTTCCTATCGAACCACTCCAGTGGGGGCCAAAAGCCCGGCGGAATTGCTGCATGGCCGCCAACCTCGCACTCTCCTCCATCTCCTCTTACCCCCGCCCAAAGTACAGGTACCTTCGGGCCCATTCCGTTTCACCCCGGGCTCCCTAGTCTGGGCCCGCGGGTTTGGCTCCCGGGCCGGTTGGCTTCCGGGGGTCATCCAGCGGCCCCGGGGCCGCCAACTGTTCGACGTCAGCCTGGATGGCCGGATAGTGCGACGCCATCGAAACCAGCTACGTCCCCGCTACCCCACGGCACCGTCCTCTTCCACCACGGCACGGCCATCCACTTCTTCCTCTCCTTCCCTGCCACCTCCACCACTCCTGCCGTCTAACCGTTGCTCAGGGACAGTTACAGCGCCACCAACGACGCCACAACCTGTCGGTCGCTCCGACACCCTTCAGCCGCAGCTTCTCGACCACCTGCGGGGACCATCTTCAGCGCCCCCCGTACAGCCCCCGGCCATCGACGCCGACGAACCGATGCCGTTAGCTCCACAAGTACCTCCACCACAACCTGCACCACGACGCAGGTCGGCACGCATCGCCAGGGGAACAGCTCCGTACTCCCCTGGAGGTAGCCCTCATAGTCTGCTCCAGGGCGCCGCGGCAAACGACCTCGCAGACGTCGGAGACATCGCTTCCCCCCCCCCCCCGGGAGGGAGGTATGTTCAGTCTGCCAGTAAAGGCCCCTGCCAGGCAGACCTCACACACAACGCGCCTGCACGCCGGGATACATATACGACTCCAAACAGGCGCAAAACAAACCAGGAAAACAAATAGAATCGTCTAGAAGCTAAGTGGGACTATTTCTTACAGAGGTCGCCGTACTACCACACAACGGAATTCCTGCGCCAGGCCGCCTATATAAGCGTAGCCGGCCGCTCCACCGCCAGTTCCAGCCTGACCGCTGAACCAGCGTCAACTACAGAAGACCACCGGAAGTTCGCGAGAAGTAGAAACCGTCACTCTACCCCGGATCAGGACCAGGCTGAAATTCTCGACGGTCTTCTGATAACTGTACCCGCATTTGTTTATGGTTTACCTGTTGTATTGTGTACCGAGTAATAAACTTCAAGGAACCGTTAAGTGTAGTTGACTTCAAGTGACACTCTAGCTTGCTACAAAGGCTTCATAAAACACAATTCCATTTAAAGTTTAGGTTTGAGGGTTGTTTCAAGACATTAACCAAAAAAAAAATACAGTTGTGTTTTACTGTTGATAATTATTACAATTCGTAATGTCATACAGATCAAGCCCGTATGGTATTATCGCCACGAAATTGTCCTCTCACTTTTTCTTAAACTTCTCACTTCAAAAATTTTTAAGTGTAAGAACAACTAAGTGGATCTACTAATTCCTTTCGTAGAATACATAATTCGCTCATTTGTTGCAACAATGTCATAACTCAAAAATCACAATTTTTCAGGAGATGCGTATGAGGTTAAAAAGTCACATTGTTAGATTTGTCTCCGTGTTAGTCTCAAAATTCTTGATTTTTTTTAGTTATGACTTTGTTGCTGCAAATGATTGATTGTATGAAAGATAAGTCTTTCCCGGCGTATTATTGATACATATTCTTCGCGGGTTTGCCGCCGGATCACATTTTCTAACCACAGTTCTCGTTGTTCCTTCAGTTACAACAGACCTGATGATGGCGGCGGTGCAAGTCGCCGAAAGCTTGTGGTTAGAAAATGTGATCCGGCGGCAAACCCGCGAAGAATATGTATGAGTGATTGTGTTTGTCGTGATCCCGGTGACACAGGTCACTCGTCCGTCCTGATAAGGGGGCCCATTAATGACGTGAGGGTTTTTTTCTTTGCGGAATTCCGGACCCCCCCCCTCTTGTGAGACCTTCCCCCCCTCCCCTACCAATTGTCTCGCAACTTTTTTGAGACTTTTTTTTCTAGGTCTTATGCTCCAAAGGGCGGTTATAAACCCCGTCCCCCCCCCCCCCCATAGGTTGATTTTTGGACCAATATACCACCCTAAATTCGACTTTCGCGTAATTTTTTTTTCGCCGGAACCCCCCACTCCTATTTCAGCTCACGTCGTCATTAAAGGACGCCTCCTAGGGTTTTAGTTGCATGAAGTAACTACACCGAAGATCAATTTTCTTCTTCTTAAGGCGCCTTCTCCTATCGGATGTTGGCGGCTTGACGTTGCATCACGGAAAGCCTCTTCAGACATGCAATTCTTTCACCTCCGAATGTCCTTCAGCCACGAATTCCTTCTCCTTCCAACAGATCTTTTCCCTGCACCTTCAGTGATGAATCGTAATAGCTGGTACCTCTCACCATTCATAATATGTCCTACTTATTGGGTTCTCCTTCGATTTATATTGAGCAGCAGTTTTTTTTTCCCATTCTGTGAAGTACTAGTTCGTTAGAGATTTTCAGCACCCAAGATATGTGTCAGAGACGGCAATACAAATACATTCCAAAGCACCAGTTTTCTCCAGATTTTGTTCTAAGGCCAAGCTTTCACACCCATAGAGAAAAATGGAGAAATCATTCGTATTCTCAACTACAAACTGAGATCTCATCTTATGAAAAAAAAATCATGCTTATAAATTTTCTCCTGGCCTGATCAATAGAAGATCTGATTTCTTTCTTGCAATTAGGTTTATTTTTTTTCCGCGAGTTCTGCAATAACATTTCACAGTACACACACAATACGCATCGACTCTACCAAAGATACTAAGCACAGTTATTCAAATGTTCCAGCGATTCTAATTTTCAGTAATCTTGCAACTCAACTGCTCAGTTAATAAACTAATTCGTCTCTGCAGATTGTTTATACAGACGTTACAGAAAGATCTAGAACAATTAAAAGTGTTTCGACCGACGTTTCTGTAAATATAACAATACTTTAACAATTAAACCCATACAAAAATAATTACAAATTGTACAAAATCACTCACAATCGTTAGGAAACATCTTGAAATGAATGTTAATACTGTTTACATGCATTTACACAAAAAAATATATACATAAACCAGTCCAAACCGTTACAAATTGTGCTCCATACATGGTAGCTCACATTATAAACTTTTAAGTAGTGATTCATACATAATACTATCGTTGATCGTACTGCACAGCATTTACATCGATTCTTGGCTGCCCTGGTGGCGCCGCGTCATATTTCTTGTAGCCGACGTTTCGACCCTCATTCTGTGGTCTTCTTCCTGGGCATAAGACCAGAGAATGAGGGCCACCCGCACAGCCAAGAATCAACTGACTATGGCTGCGGAAGCCTACGATTATAGCATTTACATCGTTTGTCTGCATAAACAATGTTCATATACATGACAAATATACACAAATTCACAATTAATCACACGAAATATACGCAAATCCCTGATTAATCACCTCCCAGGTTGATATACATAATTCTTAAAATAACATTTCAAACGAGGGCTGTAGTCCGTCTGCAAATTTTTTCACAACTCGAAAATTACAGACTCAAATTTTATGCTGTATGTGCTATCTTTAAGTTAGAAATTGGCCATAGTGGAATAATTTATTTTTGTGCAGAGTAAAAAATTAAAGGATAAAAATACTTTAGGTTTCACTGATGATTTTTGCTGCTAAACAATTCGCAAACCCGCTTTCTGCAGTTATCCTTAATATAGCCCACACCAGAGCTTTTTCTTATAGAACCAGTTGCGCTCTATAATTCTTGCACAGATTGTACTTTAACGATTTTGGCAGGAAGCGCGCTAATGACCGATATCACTCACCAAGTCTGTTATTACAAAGCTTTTTTTAAAATTTTTTCTTATGGCATTACGCCTCGTCGACGTTGAGGTTGTTAAAGGACGGATGGGACTAGGGACAGGGAACGGGAAGTAATTTGGCCATGGACGTTTGAAGGAAGCTTACCTGTATTCGCTGGAGTGATTTGGGGAAACCATGGAAAACCCAAATCTGGATATCCAGACGGGGATTCGAACCGGCGTCCTCCCGATTGCTATGCCATAGCGTTACCGCTCACCCACCACGCTCGGAATATTACACAGATCACATAGGTAACAGATCAATGTCAAATATACAAAAACCTGGGAAGTAAATGGCAGTACATAGCATAGAATTCCGTGCTGTGGTTATCCAGATATCCACACGAAAACTTAGCCTGTCGTGATGCCTTAATCTGTCGTCCTATACAGAGGGAGAAATTTATTGTTTGGTTAGTAGTGGACAATATTATTAAAATTATAAATTTGACAAGCATGGTCTCAGATTCTTAAAAGAGCTACTAAGCAAACAGAAATCACTGATGTTTTAGTCAGTGGCGTAGCTAGGTCAACAAGGGCCCCGGGTGCAAAAAATTTATTTTGAGCCCTCAGGCCAAATGGGCGACCTTCTTTGCTTTGTGTTGCCGGTAAGAGCCCCCTGAGCTGATGATGGGGCCCCTGAGTTGTGCTTAGGGGCCCCCTGAGCAGTGAGGGGGCCCTTAGTGAGGCTTCCTGTGTCTTAGGGGCCCCCTTAGAAGACTGTATAACTAAAAAAAAAGGTCGCCAGTTTGCCTTGAAGGCTCGTGGGCCTCTGAACTGCACTTGGAGGCCCTCAGATGTGCGCTTTGGGGCCCCCAGAGGTATGCTTGGGGCCCCCTGAGTGTAGGGGCCCCGGTGCACTGCACCGCCTAGCCCCATAGTAGCTACGCCCCTGGTTTTAGTGTAGGTGGTTTTATTTATTCATTGTTTACTTATGGCTTTACATCTCGACTATGTCGAGGTCATTAGAGGCGGGAAGGGACTGGGGACAAGGAATGGGAAGGAATTCGGGAATGGCCTTTTTTTAAAGGAAGCATCCCAGCATTCACCTGGAGTTATTTGGGGAAACCATGGAAAACTTAAATCTAGACTCCCGGACGGGAATTTGAAGCGGCGTCCTCCCGAATGCGAGACCAGAGTGTTAACTGCTCACCCACGACGCTCGGTGTTTCATATAGAGGGCGAATAAGGACCAGACCACTTGCCGTCATCTGTCGCTCTGTTTTCATTACAGACCAACTGGAGGGACCCGTATGAGCCTGGGGCCGTCCGCCACCACATGTGGCAGTAACATTTAATACGAGTTCCGCCTGGTTACGAGACCAGACCGCCTGATATTAGCTGCAGCAGGGCGAGGCGTCATAACTACAGGATCGCCTGCCGGCTGTTTGCGCACCATACTCCACACTCGGTCCAGGCGTACCAACCATATTCCTACCGGTTTCTCATTCTCACAAGGGAGCGTCCATAAACCACGTCGCTCAATTTTGGTCTCCTGTGAACCCTCCTACCCTCCCTCTTCCCCCCCCCCCCACGTGGCCCTACATACTTTGCCTTCACCCCCCCCCCCGTAGCAAGTAGCTTTTTTCTCTTTTGATTCCAGAAGATATTTTGTACTTTTTTTTAAACTGCTTTACGTCTCTCTAACAACGAAATCTTTAGAGACGGAAAAGGATGGCGGGGAGGCAAGGAATGGGAAGAAATTCGACCATGGCCTTTTGAAGGAAACATCCCGGCATTTCCCTGGAGTGATTTGGGAAACCATGGAAAACCCAAATCTGGATGCCCGGACGGGGATTCGAACCGCCGTCCTCCCGAATGCGAGGCGACGTAGTTTGTGTTCGTTCCCCAGTCGCTCATTCCCAAAATCATTATGCAAACGGAGAAAAACGAAAAGAGAAAACCACACATTTTCGCGGAATTTCCAGGTTAGTACACAATCAGTACCCCACCTTCCATGTAGTCAAAACCTGTATGACCAGGGTATAAGAATCTCTCTCTCTCTTTTTGCTGTCATCAGTCTCTAGACTGGTTTGATGCAATCCTCCATCCCTTCCTATCCTGTGCTAACCTTTTCACCTCTTCATATCTACATACCCCTTACAACCCACGTACTCAATTATCTGTTTCATATATTCTAATTTCTGTCTTCCTCTACAGTTCTTACCTTCGACTGTTCCCTCCACTAACAAATTAACCAATCCTTCATGTCTCAAAATATGACCTATTATCCTCTCCCTTCTTTCTGGAAGACACTTCCAAAAACTTTTTTCTTCGCCCATCATTTCCAAAATGCGTTCATTTCGTATTTTATCTGTCCACTTAATTTTCAGCATCCTTCTGTACCACCACATTTCAAATAAATCAATTTTCCTTCTCTCTGGTACTCCTAAAGTCCATGCTTCGACGCCATAAAGTGCTGTGCTCCGAACATGGAGTTTCATAAAACTTATTTCTCTAAAAATTTGTCTTTTTCATGAATGCTCTTTTTGATAGTGCTATACTGTTTAATTATCATTTCTGCTTCAGCCAACGGATGTAATTTTACTTCCTAAGTAGCAAAATTTACCAACTTCTGCTCGAATCCGACCTTATTTTCATATTAAATCCACTATTATTGGTATCATTTCTGCTACATTTCACCACTTCCGTCTTTTTTTGGTATATATTTAGTCCAAAATCTTCCTTCAGTGTTTTGTTCCTGATATTCAGTCACTTCTCAATATCCTCAACCTGTTTTAACAAGGCAATGTCATCAGTAAATCGTAGCATACTGGTTTTTTTCTCCTTGAACACTTATGCCATATTCAAATCTTTCTTTCACTTTCTTTATTGCTTCTTTTACATGCAGGTTAAATTTTAATGGGGATAAACAACAACCTTGTCTCAAGCCCTTTTTAAGAAAGGGTGTGAAAAAAAATATCTACTACACTTCATAACTTCCATAGATAGAAAGGAGAAATGGGTTACGTGAGTTGTTAGTGAATGTTAGTGGAGGATAGTTTTAAATGGTGAGTATGATTCAGATGAGTAATTTGAGGAGTAGGATAATAGATTATCAGAAGTTATTGCGACGAATTCATTAGACGACGCACGTTTCGTTTAAACTTATTGCTAAACATGTGTACTCACACTTTCACTTACGAGTGTGGTGAAATACTTTGTCCACCAACCTATTTGAGTCGGAATGACAGGAAAGATAAGATTAGAGAGATAAGGTGCCGCACTGATTCTTATATTAATTCTTTTTCCCTCGTACTATTCGGGATTGCAATGCTCAGCAATGAGAATAGTTTTGGTTCTCAGCACCCTCTGCCACCCACAATTTTGTGAATTGCAGAGTATATATGTAGATGTAGATATGTCGTCTGAATTGAATTAGATAAAGAACAACTTACATTTTAACTTCTAGAAAGTGACGTCATGGGGGGTGTATATTTTCTATTATGCCTTTAGTACCATCTTAGAGAGCGTACAGGCCACACGTGGTGGGATAATTTTCACGACGTGCTACCAAACAATGATGACACCCACGCATACACGGCCGTTCAGGTTTCGGTTCTACCAGGTGTCTAAGTCTTTCCTTAGGTCCTGGTGACTCCTCGACGTCAGGGTCGTTAGAGACGGGGAAGTACTGGCAGCAAAGAACGGGAAGGAGTGAACCATTGGCTTTTGAAGGAACCGTTCCGGCATTCTCCTGGAAAGATTTGAGGAAAAGTGTAGAATATCGAAGTCTGGTTGGCCGGACGGGGATTTGAGCCCGTGTGCTGTCGAGTGTTTCTGACCACCCACCACCCTCGGGTTACGTGCTATCCCGAAATCGCCCGGGGTGAACCTGACGGCATGGATAATTCATAATCGTACAATTCTTTGCTGTTTGTTAACCACAATGCTTCCCCAGCATTAAAGATTTAGACATAAACGAGCGTTAAACACTAAAAAAAAAAATTCCTCGGTTTATGCAGTGTCGGACACTGCGGCAGTTATTTACGTGAAAAACGTCAGTCGCATGTGACAAATTAAAGTTAATTTATTTTTAAGACAATCGGGATTTTTTTCCAAACTTTTTCAAATTCACCCCGTCGAATAGATTTGAATGTCAGAAATAAAAAAGTGGAGCCACATACACTCCTCTTTAAATCAACACTTTGTTAGGATCGCATAATTAGTCTGTGAGACATGAGCCACTTTATGTAGAAGTGGCTAATCCGGAAAGTCGAAAATCATGGGTTCACAGTTCCCAACGTCCGGCTGCCAAAAATGTCGGAGTGGAACTGGCAACAAAATTCATCTTTTCTCTTTCTAACAAGACCGAGATGACTGCGCTACATCTATTTTTAACCGAGTTACTGTAGTTTGAAATCACTTCGACAGGAACTGTTGCTCGTTAGCACCCACACCCAGCATCTGTTTTAAAGACATTTTCGCGTCAAAAGCAGAAGAGGAAAAGATAACAGGGCAAGTAATAGTCAGTAAATTAGTCGTTTTTAGCGGCGTGAAGTAAGTAGCAGCGTTAATTCGTTGCTGAAAACCTTTAATTGCTCTGAGCAAGGCGAATCGTTCCGGTCCGAAGGTTAACACCTGTGCTACCGTTGTGAGAGGTGATCTTTGTGTTCTCCTTCCATGGCGGAAGCCTCGGAATTCAGCCGCAGCACAGGTGCTAACTGTCGGTGAAGAAATGGCGTCGAGGGGTCGGCTCATTACTTTCGGCACCGGTGCGAGAAGCGAGCACAGGTGTCGAGCAGTGCTATCCCGTGCGACAGCACAACTACCGAAAACAACAGCGACTGAGCCCATCAGACATGATACTTGGGGACCATCAGACACGGTAGAAACGGATTTAGATCAGCTTCATATATGCTGAAGGGTACGCAGCATATATGTCTGTGGTACAGTAGAACTCCAATTTTTTTTTTTTTTTTTTTTTTTTTTTTTTTTTTTTTTTTTTTTTTTGCTGTCTTCAGTCTTTAGACTGGTTTGATGCAATCCTCCATCCCTTCCTAATTCCTATCCTGTGCTAACCTTTTCGTTTCTACATACCCCTTACAACCCACGTCCTCAATTATCTGCTTCATATATTCTAATCTCTGTCTACCTCTACAGTTCTTACCTTCGACTGTTCCCTCCACTAACAAATTAACCAATCCAGCATGTCTCAAAATATGACCTACCAGCCTGTCTCTTCTTTCTGTAAGCTTCTTCCATAATCTTCTTTTCTCACTCATTTCTAAAACTCGTTCATTTCTTACTTTGTCTGTCCACCTAATTTTTAGCATTCTTCTGTAGCACCACATATCAAATGCTTCAATTTTCTTTATTTCCGGTATTCCTAAAGTCCATGTTTCGCTACCATAAAGTGCAGTGCTCCAATTATCCGAATCAATTGGGACCGGACCCTGTTCGGATAGTCAGAAATTCTGATAGTTGGATTTTTCCGAAACAGGGTCTATTTTTGCAATGTTGTTGCAGGCCATGTTTCCACAGTTGCTTTATTAATTTCTAGTTGAAAATATAACGCCAATGCAACTGTTTCATTTATTTATTTTGCGTCGTACGCGTTTCACCTCTCATCGAGGCATCATCAGCGACGAATCTGTGTTACAATTTTATATACAGTTTTATCCTATTATTACATAATTATGGGCATGAGATATTTGATAGCTAAAAGTTACTTACTATTTACATTTGTTACTATGGTATGCAGCTGCGAATCTCCGTTTTCATATGCAAAGCATGTTTTGCCTGTATCATATTTACAATATTGTTTGTTACCATCGTTCAGTCGTTTGTTAGCGTCAGCTGGTTTGTTTATGTCTTGTCTCTGGTGCGCTTTCGCGTCCTTCGGTTGTCTGCTGTGGCCATCTTGTTTGTATATGTCATGTCTCGGGCCAATAGCACGAGTTTTGAAAAGTGTGTGTATGCGTGATGATCTTGTTAGTGTGTTTTTATGTTTATGTGTGTGGGTTTTTTATTTATTTTTATACAGTTTGTGTTTATTTTATTTGTCTGTCGACTTTGTGTATATTAACCTCATAGAAAACGACCATTCACCAACAAACATAAACACAGATATGCAAATTCTCACTATCAACAACCATAGACACAACACACTCACTATACAGGAAAACCTATATATTCAAAAAGCAAAATATGAAGGCAAACAGGTACTAAACGACCAAATAAACCTCGCAAATAAAACGGTACTCAATATAATATACACAAACTCGACAGACAAATAAAATAAACACAAACGGTATAATAAAAAATAAAAATAAAAAACACCACACACATATACATAACACATAAACATAAAAACACACTAACAAGATCATCACGCATACACACACTTTTCAAAACTCGCGCTATCGGCCCGAGACATGACTTATACAAACAAAATGGCCACAGCAGACAACCGAAGGACGCGACAAGACATAAACAAACCAGCTGACGCTAACAGACGACTGAACGATTATAACAAACAATATTGTAAATATGATACAGGCAAAACATGCTTTGTACATGAAAACGGAGATGCGCAGCTGCATACCATAGTAACAAATGTAAATAGTAAGTAACTTTTAGCTATAAAAACATCTCATGCCCATAATTATGTAATAATAGGATAAAACTGTATATAAAATTGTAACACAGATTCGTCGCTGATGATGCCTCGATGAGAGGTGAAACGCGTACGACGCAAAATAAATAAATGAAACAGTTGCATTGGCGTTATATTTTCAACTAGAAAAGTGTCTATTTTAATTAATTATTGGATGTATGTTAATAACGGGAGAAAAACAGCTTTGAATTAATTAAATGAAAACGCAACACTTCTATATGTTAAGCGTACTTACAAGTGCTGTACATTAGTACGGTATGTACTTACTGTACTGTAAATAAGTTATTGAACATCTCGGTCAAATTGAGCTGTTTGACTGTACTCATCCGTTTTCGGGCAGCCTGGTCGCGCAAACGCTTGACAGTGAGAAGTTGCACGTGGTCACACTCGGGCTTACGCTCCAGCCACATCAGCGCTGATAGTTCCGTGTCTGCTTCAACTTCGATATTAAGGTCAACTTCTTCCTCCACACTTTCTTCTCTCACACTTTCTTCTCTCACACTTTCAACAAGTTCATCATCATTTAGAATTTCATATCCATGGTCTGACAAATCTATATCTTGAACACTAACTTCTGATCATCCAGGAATTTTCAAACGAATGTTTCTGACTTCTTCAAGTGACACGTCATCCACATCTTCTCATTTCTCCTCCCTTTCCTTTTCTTGAGCTTCTTTTTCCTTTTTCTTTTTTTCCTTCTCTTCTTCAGTCTTCTTCCACGCACGACTTAATGCGTTTAATCAGGCTCCAAGCTTCCACCACCATGCTCAATCTTTCAAATTTATTCCTTTGTGGTTAGCCAAGACACCTTCTTCGTGTTGTTCCTCCACCAAAAGTTTCCTAAAATTGCCTTCTGTAATTGCTTTTCATGGCTTCGGTAACAGACTGGTCCATTGGTTGCAACAAGCTTCTGACGTTTGGCGGTAAAAAGATTGTTTTAAACTGGCCATTCCCTCTTTCCAAAACTTCTTCTGTGTCATAAGCTGGTGCATTATCAACAACCAAAAGCACTTTACTTCCTTCTTTTCCAAGAGATTTTTCGTGCTTTGTCACTTCAGGGATGAAAATTTCGCATTACCTCTCGGGAAACAATGCTGCAGTCATCTTAATTAAAAAAGGGATTCGAATAATCAGCTATTCGGATAATCGGAGTTCGGATAATTGGAGTTCTACTGTATAGTTATTTCTCAAAACGCGCCATAGTTTTTGAGATATTCGCATGCAAATAAACAAGAAATTCTAGATGTCGGGTATGCAGTAAATTATTGCCCCATGATATCAAATGCAACGTGGTCTATGTGTTAGGTTCGTAAATTTCTGACCCAGTTTTCAAATCCCCGCAGAATCAACTATTTTTATCTTCAGAAATTGTCAAGCTTGACCTATTTAACCCCGACGGGGATTTGAACAAGCGCCTACCTATCACGCTCGGCCCTATCGTACGAAACCTGATAAGCAAGTTACCGCGTGCAGTAACGGTTAAAACGTTCTCATTTGTTTAAAATGTATAGGAAAACTTATAATAAAAGTTGTATTGGCGTTTGTAGTGATTATAAAATTATCCCTGCGTTAATAACCTAAACGTTGACGACGTGTAAAGCAATAAAGAAAAATACTGTAACAACATTACTAAACTAGCACTTCCGGGTAGTTTCACTCACGTGGAGCTAGGTGTAAGCGCGCGTTAGGTAGATGTTTGGATTTACAAGTAGCAATGCCCCTTTAGTGGAAGCTGGGGATATGCAGCCTAAACCAGAAATATTTGATAAATATCCGCCCAAGCCACACATTTGGCAAAAATACAGAGAAGAAAGTGACCGAAGGGAGAGTCAGGCTGGTAGGTCATATTTTGAGACATGCTGGATTGGTTAATTTGTTAGTGGAGGGAACAGTCGAAGGTAAGAACTGTAGAGGAAGACAGACATTATAATATATGAAGCAGTTAATTGAGGACGTGAGTTGTAAGGGGTATGTAGAGATGAAGAGGTTAGCAGAAGATAGGAAGGAATGGAGGATTGCATCAAAACAGTCGAAAGACTGATGACAGCAAAAAAAAAAGCCACGATTTGTCAAGGTGGTGCCAGCCATCTGTGCGAGAACTGTGTGATTTCTTCGCTAACGTTGTTTCCATATTAAAGTTTAAGAAGCAATGAATTTAGTTTTTAATAATTAAGTTTCAGTCAAGAATGCCATGATGGAGGTTTCGTTATCTACTATAGCCCGCAGCTTTGCTTATGGGGTGAGTGCTGAAGCTCTTGTAAGGTTCTTTATGTTTTTAGAAAATAAATTATACTACTTTTCCTTAAGTTTCCAGCGTCAGATTAGTTCATATAGGATCGTTAGTTAACCCTCTGTTTCCACCGTTGGTTTTTCTTAGTTACCACCGCTGTAAATCAAACTACTATTAAAACATCACACCAAATGTACTTCAAGAATCAACTCCACTTTCTTTACTATAATCTCAACACGAAACAGAAGTCTTCCACTTATCTTATTATCCTCCACTTTCAAATGTCAATTAGCTACCTAATACAACTTTCATGTTCACTAACTTTAACTTTATACTAATCTTCTGCCCTCAGGCTAATATTTTCCATTGCAAATCCCGCCAGGATTTTTACAGCTTCTACCATTTTCCAACTACACCTTGTCTCATTTCATTTTTTCTTCAACTGTTCTTTTTCACCAAAGACCTCGTTTACCTCTCTTGAAACTCTGTGGCCTTAAAAACTCAATGTTAATATTAACAATCATAACTACTAAATAAATTTTTACTTTTAAAATTACTAATATAAAAAAATACAAATGGTGTGGTTGTGTATCTCACACTCTGGCCATGTGTTAGGGAGGAAATGGGTTCGTATCCCCGACCATCCATTCAAATTTGTGTTTCCCTTGGTTCCCGAAAATCGAAAATCCGAACAAATCGATAATCCGAACCACCCCCGGTCCGGTCAGCTCGGGTTATCGACGCTCTGCTGTATCGTGATTATTGTTCAATACTCTATACTAAGTTAGATTGATAAATGGTGTTCTATGGAGCCATGTAAGGGCGAAGGAGTGTAGAGAGAGATGCCAAAGTACAAACAACCAGCGTCTGGTCTGAAGACTGACTGACAAAATAATTAACGGTGAATTGCATCGAACTAAAAGTGTTTTCCCAATACCATGGAGGTCCACTGAAAAACCATGATGATAAATTGTATTGTCTAGAACGCTAAAGATCTGATTACTAACAAACAACTGCGACGGGAACTTACGCATACTTGGCCAACAAACGTATTTTAATTTAATGTCGGATTTAAATAAAATCAATATAAAGAAGTGTTTGAACAGACTAGCTTCCAAATACGTCAAAAATGACCTATTGTACACACTTTGACAACAAATTTGTCCGCCGCTGAAAAATTCTATCACTCTTATTTTGCACAATCTGATATCAATGTCATCCTAAGAAACAGTAACGCAATATTGGTTTGCCAGTATTGCATTATTGTTTCCTGGGATGACATTGATGTCAGATTGTGCAAAATAAGAGTGATAGAATTTTTCAGCGGCGGCCAAATTTATTGTCAAAGAGTTTACATTATGTTCTGGCAATTTATTTTTTGAGCAGTTAAACGGAATTATTATTAAATAACACTCATAACCTTAACAATTATTTATTATTGTAAATATTTCTTAACTTACTACAACAGTGATATATCTGGACAGATAGTATTAGAAAATATGTACATCGGATGAATTTAAATAAACAATAAACAACTTGTCATTAACACTCGGATTTATTCTAATTGCATACCTTCCTTTATGGTTGATTTGAAGTTTAAAACAAATTCAACTTTTAGAGAAACGAAAATAGATAAACTGAGAACAGTGAAGAGATCACTGGCCGCTGTTAGCCTTGGGTTTTCCAGGGATTCCCCAAATCATTCCAGGCGAACGCCGGGATGTTTCCTTCGAAAGGCCATGACCGATTTCCTTAACGTTTCTTGTCCCCGGTGGCATGCCACCTCTAATCACCTCGACGTCGACGAGTTGTAAAGCCATGAATAAGAAATAAAAGGTCGTACAAACAACTGCGGCAAGGTATTCGTTAGTTACTGTGTTCACAGGAAACTTGACCCGTTCGTCCGCACGGCGGGGAATGAGAGGACACGTATCTGTGTGGAGAGCCCAGTGTCCAGTCTAGCGGTCTTTGTTTGAGGGCTGCGCCAGTAATTACGCAGCAAATCAAAAGCGGAGCGGCAGGGCTGTTGGCTGATACGGGCGGCTGCGCTCCACTGCCAACACTCCGCTGCCCAAACCGCTTCCCGCGGCAAATACAAACAAATTGCACACTAGGTTTTATATATATATACATATTATTCGAGGATATTTCTGAGGCAACCTAACCTACACTGCACTGCGCTTTGAAAGCTTTATTATTATTATTATTATTATTATTTTTAAATCTATTTTAATGGCGTTTGATACACCCCGGGCAAGCACACAGCATCACTCGGTGCAATTATCATCAGAGTGTCTCTACGCCCTAAAGGAAGGGGATTTGCGAAAAGGGACAGGAAGAAGTTTTAATCGAACCATCCAGGATTCAACTAAAGTGATTTTGGGAAACTGGAAAACCGAAATCAGGATATTTTACTTTAGGTGATTTCAAACGCGTACCCAACCGCAGGGCCAAGCCAAAATGTTCTTTTTTATTTAAATTTCATTCCTCTCAGGTGAAGCATGCGAGGAGCTGCTGCAGGGTCTCCAGGACAATTTTCAGCCTAACTAAACTAAGGGGAGGGAATGGGGAGGATGTCGGCCTTAGCCTTTTAGAAATACCACCCCGGGATTCGCCTGGGGTGACTGCGGAAAACCATGGAAAACCTCAGTCAGGATGGCCGGACGGGATTTGACCCCCAGCCCATCCTCCCGAATGGTAGGTAGATGGACAATGTTCCGTTTCTACTATCTTGGTGCTTTTTTTTTTTTACATTTCATTCCTCCCAGCTAAAGGCTGGGAGGCGGGCTGCTGGAGAGTCACCAAGCTTATCACCCACAGCAAAATATACGATGCGATTCAAATTGCGGCTGCGAGATAAATCTTGTCACTGTGCTTAATAATTTATATATATATAGATTACAGTTTCACGTGGTACAAACTTTGTTGTCTGAGTCCCAATTTGCTATACACTTGACGATACTACTTGTAGCTCGACACAGCGTAATGAAAAGGAAAATAAACTGAGTAATTGTGAGTCGAGCGTCACGCAATTAGGGTTCCGTACACGAAAAGTTGTCTCGTATTTGTAGATCAGACGACAGTCGCTTGGCACAAAACGAAACGCCTGGTACATTATGAGATTAGGTAGTGATCTCCGCGCCAACTTGTCGCGCGTTCTGCTACTTCTATCATAAGATTAATTATTTATTATAGGTACAGAGTGCATTGTAGGAATTCACTACGTATTAAGAGCACTTTAAACAAAATAATATTAATCTATGGCAACGCGACCTAAGGTTTTTACATTTTCCTAGCAAAACACAAAATATATATTTTTAGTTTTGAGATGTACTCCCTCTCGTTAAGAATTAAATTAACTTTTGTTTGCAAAAACTATCAACAAAAATATTATTAATGATTAAA
>JARYHS010010541.1:0-25998 GCA_031002005.1 Vandiemenella viatica
CGCTGTTAGCTGTAGAAGTCGCCACTTGCAAGTCTGTTGGATGAGTTGGCTACTAGAACCAACCCCATAGTCTTACATATCTTTCTCCCGATCACGCTTGTTTTCTTAATCGCCGGATTCAACAACACTCTGCGTTACCAGAAGAATCTGGTTGTCTTTCAGTGTTTTTGATTACACTTTCATGTCATATACTTTGATACATCTTCAACTTTCCGGATTTTAGTATTACTGATCTCCAGCGTAACTCAAATGAAAGAGTGCACTCTGTTTTGTATAAATTATTTATTATGTATCAGTTTCGAAGACTTGATGAGCAAACTGCTCTCACATAGAATGGGTGAGACAATTAGTCAAATATTATCTTGTGTTCAATATTTGTAAAAGGTGGTCGACACGGTAGCATTTCATTGTATTCCAATGATTTTAAGTACCTATATTTGGGCATATAAATTTATATTAGAACGATATAGTGCACTTAAGTGGACGGAGAGGTGTCGCCCAACAGTAAAATCACAAGTGGCCTGTCGCAGTGTAGTGTACTGATCACGTTACTATTAATTCAACTTTAAGGCCGGGCGCACATTGACGCGCAGTCGACGCAGCGCAGCGCAGCACAGTTTCTGTGTCTCTATGTTTTGGGGCGTAACAGCGCGTATTGAGACGCAGAGCAGGGCAGCGCAGTACTGCGCCGCACGTGGCCTGCGCGACGTTGTGATCACGACACAGAAACTGTGCCACGCAGCTCACTCGTGCCGGTTTTTGCCGTAACACTTCTTGCGTTATTTATAATCTTGCTTTATTTATAATCATTTTCAACCATGGAATAAGAGAAATTGATTAATCTGGTGCGTAACCAACCTGCGATTCACAACATCAGTCATAAAAAAATACATAAAAATTAAATTTAAACAAGAGATTTGGGCAATGAACCCAACAAATGGCGAGTAAATTCAGCATTTATTTATCATACAACTGTTCACTTACAATTTTCACTTTTCTTTTCTTTTTTTGAATTCATTTTTAATAAAACTTTGAAAAAGATTGATATATATATATAGGCTATTATCACATTATTTGTTTTCTTATTATTTGTACTACATCATTCAATAGTGTCCCGGAGAAACACTTAATTTGTTGACACTGCTTTTTTAGTATCAAGTGTTTATGTTCTGTTATATAGTTTTCTTAAAAATATAATATTAAATAAAAGAGAGAAACATTCTTATAAATGTCATGTACCGTCAAACGCTAAATAATTAAATAAATAACAACGAAAATACAGCAAGATTTTCTTCAGTTCTAATAGATGTTTGAGCTTTGTCGAGAAAATAACAGGTTACATTATGCCGTGAATCTCCGCTCGAGTCATCCGGAAATTATCTTTTGAGAATTCTCTTTTCACTGCAAAAGCCAGATGAGAGTTTCTTCTTTTCATATACTCACTTTTGTATAGTTTTATCTAACTCAGCTTCTGTTAAAGTAATAACAATTTTCCAAGCTCGGCATCCCAATCTGATTCAGAAATCAAAAATCGAGTATTTGCATCGACATGTTTTTGGTTACGCTTTATTATCGGTTTTTCGCACAACACAATGCTTTGTAAACTGCCGCACGAAACTGCGCTCTAATATGCGCGAGTAACTGCCAGTCTGTGCTGCCCTGCCCTGCTCTGCGTTGCCCCTACTGCGCCACGCAGCTCAATGTGCGCCCCGGGTAATTATATTATCTTGACCAAGACGCAGAAATTCCCAGATGAAGCAACATTGGATAAGGAAAAGAAAACGAAACTGGCTGTTTCGCCAGCCAGGAATTGTATACCGTTGTGCTACACCTTCCACCGCAATTTGACATGGTCGTTCAGGAACCACCGCCTCCATGGAGGAAACCCAGTTAGAAAAACTGCTTAGTATCCCAGAAAATCACTAAAGTGATGTTTCGTTTCGTGACAGATACGCCGGCTACTGGGCTGCCACCATTAATGAAATTATTTCGATAGGACAAAGTTGAGTGGTTTCTGAAAGGAAAAAGTTATGTTTCAAAGTTCTGAGGGGCCTCTTGAAGCTACAAAACAAGGCGACAATTTAATTCTTAAACTAAACAACAAAAAGGGGCGACGGCTGAGTCGGGGAACATTACCTCAATACATCTTAAATAAACAAGTTAAGGCCAATTTATTGTTGGTTTCTTAATTTTTTAATCACATACTTTTATTTCATTATTATTTTAAAACAATTGGAATTAATTGGATGCCAAACAATTATTTCCAAAATGATTGCAATATTCATTGCCACTAAAGAAAATCATTCATTTATTATTATTACCTTTAAAAGCAAAAAAAAAGCGACATTCATGATTGCAGAAACTTAATTCATTGTACGGTTCATAAATTTTCCAACTGCCTGAGAACGTCAGGATCGTTACCTGGCTAATACTGCATAGTAGAATACACGCACAGTTCTTTAAGAATAATGTTCACTATTTTTTATTGGTCAGTAGTCTCCTTGCCACTCAGAAAGGCGCATCCCCGTCTAGCCATCCCGATTTCGGGTTTACATCACTATCGAATACGTGATTGGTTCATTCAAAAGTCCAGGGCCGAATTCCTTTCCATGCCTTTGCCCAAATATACTGCTGGCTCTAATGGCCATTGATGTTATTTCCTACAGTCGTGATATTTACGTTGCACAATAATATTGAACGTCTGTAGGTTAGATTGAGAGGTTGTGCAATATTATTGAGTGAATCTAAACAGTTTGAAATATATTGTGCAACCTGAAATACATTGTGCCGTCTGTGGGCGATATTGCGCAATATCCCCTCAGTTGGTCTCGAGACACGGGCATGATCACTAGTCTCCGCTTGTATTTTGTTACTGTAATATTTTTTTCCTTGATTTTTTCTTCTGTAAATGAATGCAAAAGTGAAGTGAGTGCACGATTTACCAGCATTATGGAATATCAAAGCGTCAGAGTATAAAAACAGACAGGAAAAAATAAGGCTTACGAAATTCTGCTGCACAAATATAAAGAGAAAACATACAATTACTACGAGGGAAGATGTTACAAAAGGGATCGATTCTTTGAGGATCAACTACGGAAAAGAAGTAAAACGAATTAGAGATATAAAAAAGAATAGTTGTGGGTGGAGATGAAGTGGTGGAGTCAACGTTTTGGTACTTCGATTAGCTGAGTTTTCTTGAAGACCAGGATGTGGTGAGCTCAAAACATACAATGGGACCACTGGAAGAGCACAGAAAATTAATGGATGATTTAAGTATTTATTATTTCAGTTTTATTATTAGACACAATAACAACAAATCTTGAGTTAGTATACATGTGACCTTAAAAGGAGTTTTAGGTATGAATACAATGCAAAATTTACTCAAACAATGCTAACAAAACTGATCTTTCCAACGAAATTTTCGCTTATTGTTAAAACAGTTACGCATCGTCACAGGGGGGGGGGGGGGGGGGAATGGTGCAAGCTTATTACTGTTTAGTAAAAGTTCTTGTGAAGTGATTAATAAGTATATCTCCAAATTTGGAACATTAAGAAAGCCACCATCATATACACGAAGAAACATACATTCGATCCGACGTCCACCATTAAAAAGTTGTAATTCGCGTTTCTTATACCCAACAGAGCAATACTGAAAAAGTATTTAAACTTATAAAAATGAATTCAAAACCAGGAGGTATCTTGATAACTAGATGTCTCCTGCGTAAAGCACCAAGACAGTTCGAAGACAATTCCATCATGTGTGAATATTTCCGCTTCACATACCAATTCTTTATCAGTCTTTTTTTTACTTTTCTATTTTTTTCTTCCCACGCAGCACAGGAAAGCAACAGCTGCTATGTCCTGCTTGTCCGTCATTTCGAAGTTAACTAAACTATTGAGCAATAATATTGAGCAGTCTAGGGAGAACATCAATATTATTGCGCAATATTATTGCACAATAATATTGATGGTGTAGGGGCCGCTTTAGAATCACTGTGATCATCGATGAATATCGCTGCTGAGCACTCATCACGCACTGTGTTTAGAGGGTCGTTTCATCGCAACTTGGAACGAGGAGTCACGCCAATGTTTGCACATACTCTAGTGCCCCGTCCTTGTATTATGAAACTGAAGACCAAGTGTTTCAGATTAAGGCTTCTTCGTCTCCGAGGATCTTCTTTCACTTTTCGGTAGCAAATCTAATCATGTTTCTCCTACTCCGTGCGGGAAATTCGTCTTGCCATGTAGTGCTGTAACCAGCAATATCATACAACTGCGACCCAGTCACAAGAGATTGCCTGTGTGACTTATCGGTCGAGATAGACAATCGTTTCGGAGCCAGGGACGGCAAACTGATTGCTGTGCTAAATCATCTCTATAACTGCTCAAAAAATATGACACTAGAGAAATTTCCCGTAGGCGAACCAAGTTTTTTTCTTCAGCTCAAAACTTTCTGTGTTTTACTTACAACTGTAGTCAGTGACCATCTATATGCCCATTAACATTATTCACCGCCGTTAAAGATCTTTCCATTACGGAGTACTGATATATGATGCGGATAGTATGATACTGTGAACGTTGCATGGAAGCAGGTATATTCAACGTTAGATCCATTCATGGTTTTCCAAAACTGTGGCAAATCGTTTCAACTATTCATTCAATTTTTCAAAAAAATCCGCTGCTTTCATTTACTCCACTGTATCAGATTAGCTGTATCACGCTTTACCAGACAAACTTGCAAAAAAAGTGTTCGCGGTTCATGGTACAGAGAGGTTGCGATTAGACCACAGATGAAGTAACGGTTAGACCTAAGCCAAGTGTGCCCTCCTGTTTAGAAGACTTTCACCATCGGGGTCTGCTGCTGTAATCTGTTGTTTTTTTTCCCCCCCCCCGATGGATTGGTGGCTGCCTTGGGAGCAAGAATGGGAGCAATTGATCTCATCAAGGGGATTTCCGGTCAAGTACCCTACCACTTTCCACTTCGGTAAGCGCGGTTTCCACCAAAAGTTACGAACATTTTTGGCAGTCTTGGTGCAATGATTCAGATGAGAATAATGATACCTCAATTACTTAACCTACCAGTATTCGCGAAATCTTACGAACGCTCGGTACCAACAATACAAACTTACGTCCTACCATCTCAACTCATTCAGAAATCTGGTTCACTGCTACTATCAACGTTTTGGAGGGGGACTTCAGTCGGATGGATCGAAAACAGAACATAGTGCGGGACTCGCTTACTACTGCCCGGCCAACAACCTCGGAGCTTCCTTCTCACAATCACTCGAAGATTCAAATTACACGGCCGAAATTCTAGCCATCAAGGAAGCAACCCAGTACGAACAGGACAAAACTTCTAGAAAATATTTATCCTAACTGACTCCAGAAGTACTCTACAGCGACTCCAGAATCCTCAGTGGAACCTCAGCAGCAACAGATATGTCATGGACATTAACGAGACGACGGTTTCAACACAAGTACAAGGCATTAGATTCATGTGGATAAAAGGACACTTACAGCGAATTATACGACTCCCTCGCCAAAAGTGGAGCCACGGAAGGCAAGCTCCTAGCTTTGCCGTTGTGCTACACAGACTTTCTTCTCAGGGTGACACAAAAAATGAGACAGGATTTTCAATAATTTTGAACAAATACAGCACAACACAAAGGGAAAAACTACTCAGCCCTCCAGCCATTAGTTCCAAAACAAATCTGGTACAAAGACTTCCACGCGAAAAGACAATTCCTAACTTCAATAATTCGGATGAGATTAGGACATTGCGCTATCCCCAGCCACCTCTATAGAGTGGAGGTCATGGAATCACCACTGTGCGGCGCAGATAAGGAAGACGAGGCAGATCTAAATCACATATTCTTCAGATGCGGTAAATACTCCACCCACAACAAAAAATTACTATCTGAACTACTATCGCTACAGGAACCTCTCCCGATAACGATCACAACCCTCCTTGCGACGGGCCACTCGAAGATATATAGAGCTCTGATACACTTCTTGCGCGATGCGCAAATCAACATCTAGAGAAAAATAATATAAGTAAATGTACATAATATATAAAAACTTTATATTTAAAATGCAATATGTAAAATAAGTAATACGAAAATTACGTAAAAACGCAATATGTAAAATATGTAATACGAAAATTATGTAAAAACGCAATATGTAAAACATTAAATTTGTAAGGTATGTAATATGTAAAATTACGTAAACTATCTAATATTATAAATATGAAAGATACGTAAAATGTGTCAGGCAACTGTAATATGTAAAAGATTGCCTGAGGGCTGGTATAAAGGTCTTGCCATCAAAAACAAAAATTAAAAAATTAAAAAAGAGAATACTTAACCACTAGTCACATATACAAAGAAAGCCTTTACATCTGTTATTATCTTCCATTTTGCAACAGGGTATTTTTCTTTTTTACTTTTTTGCTTCACCGTCACTGCTGGCTAACAAATCATAATTCATAACATGCTCTCAGCGTCGTATGACATTTTATGAAAGTGGAAAAATGTATGTGGGAGGCTGTATCGTTTAACGGCGAGTCTGTTTTGACGTATTCGGAAAACAAATCAGCAGCTGCCGCCTACATTTTAAATGTCAGGATGAAACCGCGCAATAGAGATCTCATTCTTTTTCATTCTCTTTTCTGTTATGAAAAAACATATTTCACGACCAATAAAAACTGGAAACTCAGATTATTCTAAAAAAAAATTAAAAAAAAAAAAACATTTAACCACTGTTCAGTATAGTTAGCGTAAGTTTTCATGTCCTCCAAAAAATAATATGTTATATGCCGACTTTTCGATTGTCCGTATATTTTTGATGTTTAAAATCTTTACTCACCAACGTCGGGGATATCGCCTGAACTGGTTGAAGGGAATCAGTGGGTATTCAAACCCTGTTGCCCCATGTATCTGAACCATGGGAAAGTGTCCGTGATTTCGTCTTGACCATCATACGAATTACAGCCGCGTATTATACGTTTACGTTGTATATTGTATCGTGAAGACTGATCACGTATTTTATTCCAGATGAGAATCAAGGTGAAAGAATCAGTGTGCTTTGATGCTTGTATCATATGCCTGTTATACTAGCCGACAGAGGCGAAGGTTAGAAAGCACGCAATACCAAAAAGCATGGATTCTGACAGATTTTTTTTTAAAAAGTAGTATCTATAGAATAATTTTTGAAAATGGCAGAGAGAAATTAGAATTACTAAAAGAATTTTATTCTCTATGAAGTATAATTACACGTAGGAGGAGAAACAGGTGATATTTCATGACATTAGCGTTATTCAAAACCAGAAACGTTTTAGAGTTACACATTAAATTATGACTCAAAACTTTTTTTTGGAAGCAATGTTTATGCAGTACAGTTCTTCATGGAGGACGAGAGTATACAATGAATAAGAGAGGAAGAAGAGTCTTTTAAAACTTGTCGAAGTAGCAGAACGTTAAAAGTTTCATCTAACAAGGAACGACATAGTGATTGGTGAAGAGAAGAGTTTGTTAATCAATCTTACAGTAAGAAGTTACTGTCTGTTACGTAATAGTTTTTTAAATCCAACTATTTAGTAACTGGTGTACTGGAAGGTAAAACCTGTACTGAGTAGATAATTGTTAAAAGAGATTCCAGTATGTGGGTATAAACAGATTGTAATAGCTATGTAGAACTTAGAGAATTGTTTCAGACGTGTGGGAATTTAGTTGATCAAGAATGTTGAGTAATTTAGAAATGACATAAAAATTCTGTATTTGGAGTCTTTGCATTTTTATATTATCTCCAATAGACGGAGAAATTAACAAAGAATTTTTTTTTCTTAAAATAATAGTGAGAATAATCTTGCACAGTGCAGACAGCGGCCGTAATACATAACGTTTATAATGATGTTCTGTACATATCACAACTCATAGTTCCAGGGGTGTCCATCAGACATCCCTGACCTACGAAACCCTAAAACACTAATCCCGTTCACATGACTGTGATGACTCAATACACTGTAGTTATGAGGGAGTTTGCGATGAATTATGACCGTTTCATAATATTCATGAGTCTCAGCGTTCTGGCGCAAGAACAGCTTAACAGAGCACGGGTTTTCCAATGTGACATCCAGCATGATCAACGAAGTCTTATTTGCATAACTGCGTAATGAGCGTGGACTTGACGGTTAATATCCTTATCCTGTGGCTTTTACTGCAGCTTACAAACAGTACACAACCATAAACTCTTGCAAATTATTTATCATTTTAAACCTTGAAACTGATTTATTTCATTACGCTGTAATACGACGAATGTTCGGTAAGTAAATGCGCATTTAACGCTAGAATTACATAGCAAGTGATGGTCTATGACATAATATTGATTTCTCTGTTAGTAATTTCGATTACCTCCGCTCTGGAGTTATTTTCTATACTAACTTTTGCTGTTTAGTTTCCGTTGTCCTGTGAACGAGTATCTGTTGAGTACAACATTTGCTCTTCTGCCCTAACTATAGATAAGCAAGTTGTTATATAGCTGGATGAACGGTAACGCCTCGATGCAGCTTTTGGGAAGATGATGGTTCGATTCTCTATCCTGAAATCCATATTTCGATTTTTTATCGTTCCCCAAAATCACTCCTGCAAATAACGGGAAATGGTATATTATTCAGCAACGCAACATTTTTCTTCAGGCTTTATCTTGTGAAAGACTCTTCCACATAACTTCTTTCCTTACCCATTATTTCCAAAACTCATTCGTTTCGCACTTTATCCGTCCACTTTATTTTCAGCATCCTTCTACCACCAAATTTCAAATGCTTCAATTTTTTTTATTTCTGGTATTCCTAAAGTCCATGCTTCGCTGCCTAAGGTGCTGAGCTCCAAACATAGTGTTTTTAAAAGTTCTTTCAGCGTCCTATATTAATATTTCAAACTAAAAGATTTCTCTTTTTCATGAAGGCTCTTTTTGATAGAGTTTTTCTGCTTTTAAAATAATTCCTGCTTCGGCAATCGGTTGTAATTTTACTTCCTAAGCAGCAAACTCCACTAACCTTTTCTATCGCATTTGACCTTATTTTTATATTTAATATACTATTATTCTGCTACATTTCATCACATTTGTCTTTGCTTTGGTTTATTTTTAGTCCAAAATCTTCCTTCAGTATTTCGTTCAAGACATTCCGTAACTTCTCAATATCCTGAACCGGTTCTGCTAAAAAGACAGTGTCGTCAGCAAATCGTAACATACTGACTCTTGAACACTCATGCCACATTCAAATCTTTCTTTCACCTTCCTAATTGCTTCTTCCACATACAAGTTCAATAGTAATACGGATAGACTACAACCTTCACTCACAACTATTTTAACTGATGCATGTCTCTCATGATTTTCTCCTTTTATTATAGCTACTTTATTCTTATGAATATTATAAAGTATTCTTCTATCTCGGTATTTTAGAGCAGACTTCTTTAAAATTTTGAACATCTTGTCCCACCTAACATTATAAAAAGCTTTTTCTAAATCAACATACGCCATAAAAGTATCTTTGTTTTTCTTGATCCGTCCTTCAAGTTTTAATCCTAAGGCCAGAATCGTTTCTCTTGTACCGCGGTGTTTTCTAAACCCAAACTTATCTTCACCTATAATCCTTTCTTCTGCACTTTCCATTCTTCCGTATATTACTCTGGTCTGTAATTTTGAGGCATGTGAAGTTAGACTTATAATGCGATAATTCTCACATCTGTCAGCTTGTGCTTTCTTCGTAAATGTGAAAATGACACTTTTATTACAATCAGTGGGAATCTCTCCATTTTCATAACTGTTTGATATGAATTTGAATAATCTTTCGATTCATTCTTCTCCCAGGGATTTGAGAAGTTCTCCAGATATCTCATCAATTTCAGCTGCCTCATTTGTTTTCAAATCATTCAAATCTCTATTAAGTTCTGTCCTTAAAACAGTATCACCTAAGTCATCAATGTCGGCATCAAATTGTTTTTCCAATTCACTGTTGTTTAAACCATCTCCCTCATACAGTTTTCTATGCATTCCTTCCATCGGTTAGCTCTATCTTCTGAGATTAGAAGGGGTTTCCCATCAACATCTTTAATGATTATACCTTTTTTCGTTAATTTCTCCAAAATTCCGTTTGATCGTCCTATATGCCACTTCTATTTACCTGCAACCATTTCCTTTTCTACTTCTTCACACTTTTCTTGCAGCAATCTTTCTTTGGTTTTTTTGAATTTCCAGTGTATTTGATTTTTAAATTGTCTGTATTGCTCTCGTCCTGCTTCTTCCTGGGCATCTGTGTGCCTTCTCCTCTGATCCATCAACTACAAAATTAAAGTAATATACATTTTCTAACCGCACTCTTTAATGCCTTCTAAACTACTAAACATTCGTGATCAATTATTTTAAAATCATCATAGCTTCTACTATTCTAAAACAAGTCATCCACACCTGCATGCGTCGTACTGGTATCTTCATGTCCACGCAACCCGTATAATATGTGCCACTCTATTAACAGGTTAACTAGCCCATAAATCTTATATCAGGAATTTCCAAACTATGGTCCTGCTAGCGGATGGTTATATAAATATTATTTTGCTTACTCTTTGCGGGAATATAGCATTCATTATTGAGGAGCATCAATAGTATTTTTTTTAAGAAAAACGTAATAAATGCAATATGTACATATCATTGTAAAAACACTACGTTAATTTAACGTTTCTCATATCACCCTATTCTTAAAAAGTTTGGGGGCAGTGGTCCGATATTTTAATTTAATTTAATTTAATTGCAATGGAGCACAGGCTCCGGTGGCAATTTCCCTACACACCCATCTTCCCCCTATCCTACACCTACCTACATTTGCCTTCTATAAATTTTATCTTTAAATTCTTTCAAAGTTTTCGGTAAATTATTAATCATTTCTCTTGGTAACTCATTCCAATCCCTGACACCCTTACCTAAAAGAGAGAATCTTCCCACACCCTTGTGCCTGAAATCGAGTGCCAGCTTGTGGTCATGGTCATCTTTTCCCTTCCATGCACTACTTTTCATACCTATTGCAATATCTTTCCATGCCTCATCGCCAGTATATGCCCTGTACACTCCCATGACCCTCCTCATCCTCCTCCTGTCTTGCAATGAATCCCATTCCAGCTCCTTTATCATATCCGTCACTGATTGCATTCTGCGATAATTTCCAGAAATAAATCTAGCAGCCCTTCTTTGCACCCTCTCCAACTCCTGTATTTGATACGTAAAATGAGGGTCCCATACTACACTACCATATTCGAGCAATGGTCTGACCAAAGTTTTGTATGCCAATTCCTTGACTTCTCTCGTACATCCCCTCATCACTCTCTCCAACAAGTGCAGAACTTTGAAACCTTTTCCTACCACCGGTCCTATGTGTCCTGCCCAGTTAAGTTTGTTATCAAAAGTAATTCCAAGATATTTACATTTCAAGTCTTCAGCAAGCAATTCTTTCCCCACCTTATATCCATAATTAACCTTTTGTTTTTTATTTGTGTATCTAATAAGCAGACTCTTCTTTGCATTTATCTTCATTCCATGTTTACCAACCCAATTACATATACCGTCCAGATATACATGACAGAAATACGTTATGCGATTTAAGGATCTGTTATAAACGCTTGTTCTCAAAAGTTCTTTGAATAATTTCGGTCCTAATTCGAATACTTAAAGTAAATTTGGGACTTACATGGAATGTATTACTTCACCTTGCAGTAATGGCTTTCAAGTGGTAATGAATCATTCAATTGTATTATTCAGGTACGACGTATAGGAGTGAAGCTATTCGTCATACTTATATATGATATAGTTTGTTTGGAATATGAAGGGTTAGGAGTAACAATACTGGTTGTTGAAAAAAGAGTAAAATATTTCAGAAAGTGAAAGTATGCATCAAAAAAGACAAAATTTTCTTAAAAACACGTATAGTTTTGGAGTTAATAACAGGTCCGTAATGTAACGCCTGCTCAAGACATTGCATACCTCAGCCCTTCGGCGTAAGGAATCACAGACTCCTTGAAACTGTCTTGTTTGGTCCTGTACGTCTTCAATGCATGTTATCGCGACCCGATGTTTAATAAACATTTTTGTCGTATTTTGATGCATACTACCACCTCCTAAAATATTTACACTTTTTTTAACACCCTAAGATGAAGCATTGCGCGTTCCCGTCCTCTCTGAAAAACATTAAAACATTTCATTTGACATTTCAACGATACACGTTTTCTTCCTTCTATTAACGCTTTCTGGAGATCTAAAGGATTTTCGATTACGCTTATACTGTGGTGGGTGCCTTGGTGGGCAAACCACATTACAACTATCTTTCATACCTTTATGATTAATAATTGTAGATTTTTAATTTTAATTTTTATGGAGGAGTGAAAATTTATTAATTTTGCAAGAATTTCGACGTTAGTTGGAATTCAGGTAAATTGTCACAATATGACATTTATTTTCTCATCACTGGCGATTACAAGTCTGAGCGAATTTACCGTTAACATTAACACAAATTGGCAAAATCATAAAAGCAACGCTCAGAGTTACAATTAGCCGTCATGGGCAAGCAAACAATTGTATATTTACTTTTAAATATCTCAGAATCAAAATGCAAGAAATAATGACAACTGGAAACAATGAAAAATACAAGTTATGACTACCTCAGACAAAGGCATCATAATACTGTGACTTTACAGTTAAAAAGAAAATCATGGGCGCCAGAATGAACAATATATCATTCGAAAATAACTAGTTCTGGCAAATTATGCCGCTAGCTCAGGGTTTTTTTTACAATTACAAAGTGAGAACATGGACCTATCCTCTCAAGGTCGCTTACGGGTTCTGTTTCACGGAATGCACAATCACATGGCTTGGTCGTAATAAATTACCATTGTAGTTCTGCGTCTGATGTCTGTGATGAGTGTAGCGGACCCACGATATGTGAGATTATCTCACAAGTCGGCTATAGGCATCTCTGGTCTGGCAATGCGCATCATCGCATTACCGGCTGTGTTGCGGTGATAACCTTGCTCCAGCAAGGCAAGCTGCGGTTAGCGAAAGAAGTCAACTTTCCAAGTCAACCTCAGACTGGTGCGATCGAAGTCAGAATGTCGAATGTCAGCTCCTCGCTCTTCGGTCCACGAGGAAACTTCTTGCTCCGCCCATTTGTAGTCTCGAAGCTCACATACAACAAAAATTCCCAGGATTTTGAGTTATACGCTCATTTTGATTGGACCTTCAGGTCGGCACCTAATGTCACGTGATATCCTCGATATGTGATTTGGCCAAAGAATCCAACAGAGGTCGGACATATTCGGCTAAGTTCGCCGGGCGAGAGAACATTCGGGTTTCGGACGGCAGGCTTTCCCCGCTCGGTGAGTGACCCATCCCCAGGGAGCAGTGTGTGTGGTCTGGCAAATCCCAAATCTGCGACGTCCTGTCGCCATGGCTCGGAAACACCAAGATTAGCTTCAAGCCTACATAGCTCAATAACTCTTTAATATTCGCTTTGCTACGATACACTGTATAAGTTCACCATTTCATTACAGTCCTCACTTGGAATCTTGCGTACTTTATAAAATTACAACAAAAATCTATTCACGTGGTCGCCCAAGATTTATGTAAATTACCCTTATATTATTACATATATAATAAAAATGCACCTTGTAACGTGGCGACAGCGCGGCTCGTTACAATATGGCCGGCCGTTGGTGAAAATAAAATTATGGTACAATAATTTTATTTTCACCAACGGCCGGCCATATTGTAACGAGCCGCGGTGTCGCGACGTTACAAGGTGCATTTTTTATTATATATGTAATAATATAAGAGTAATTTACATAAATCTTGGGCGACCACGTGAATAGATTTTTGTTGTAATTTTATAAAGTACGCAAGATTCCAAGTGAGGACTGTAATGAAATGGTGAACTTATACAGTGTATCGTAGCAAAGCGAATATTAAAAGAGTTATTGAGCTATGTAGGCTTGAAGCTAATCTTGGTCTTTCCGAGCCATGGCGACGGGACGTCGCGGATTTGGGTTTTTGCCGGACCACACACACTGCTCCCTGGGGATGGGTCACTCACCGAGCGGGAAAAGCCTGCCGTCCGAAACCCGAATATTCTCTCGCCCCGGCGAACTTAGCCGAATATGTCCGACCTCTGTTGGATTCTTTGGTCAAATCACATATCGAGGATATCACGTGACATTAGGTGCTGACCTGAATGTCCAATCAAAATGAGCGTATAACTCAAAATCCTGGGAATTTTTGTTGTATGTGAGCTTCGAGACTACAAATGGGCGGAGCGAGAAGTTTCCTCGTGGACCGAAGAGCGAGGAGCTGGACATTCTAGACTCTAACTTCTCGCACCAGTCTGAGGTTGACTTGGAAAGTTGACTTCTTTCGCTAACTGCAGCTTGCCTTGCTGGAGCGAGCGTATCACCGCAACACAGCCGGTAATGCGATGATGCGCATTGCCAGACCAGAGATGCCTATAGCCGACTTATGAGATAATCTCACATATCGTGGGTCCGCTACACTCATCACAGACATCAGACGCAGAACTACAATGGTAATTGATTACGACCAAGCCATGTGATTGTGCATTCTGTGACAACAGAACCCGTAAGCGACTTTGAGAGGATAGGTCCATGTTCTCACTTTGTAATTGTAAAAACCCCTGAGCTAGCGGCATAATTTGCCAGAACTAGTTATTTTCGAATGATATATTGTTCATTCTGGCGCCCATGATTTTCCTTTTTAACTGTAAAATCACAGTATTATGATGCCTTTGTCTGAGGTAGTCATAACTTGTATTTTTCATTGTTTCCAATGGTCATTATTTCTTGCATTTTGATTCTGAGATATTTAAAGGTAAATATACAGTTGTTTGCTTGCTCATGACGGCTAATTGTAACTCTGAGCGTTGCTTTTATGATTTTGCCAATTTTTGTTAATGTTAACGGTAAATTCGCTCAGACTTGTAATCGCCAGTGATAAGAAAATAAATGTCATATTGTGACAATTTTTCCTAAATTCCAACTAACGTCGAGATTCTTGCAAAAGTAATAAATTCCCACTCCTTCATAAAAAATTAAAATTAAAAATCCACAATTATTAATGATAAAGGTATGAAATATAATTGTAACGTGGTTTGCCCACCAAGGCACCCACCACAAACTTTATAATTCAGAATGTACATACGTGAATGAAAATAATATAATAACCACTTATTTTTACTTATACTCCTTCTAACATTTAAACAGTATGTAGTTAATGATCACTTTTTTTTTTTACATTCAGATTAACAATTTTACTTGTTTTTCTAATCATTTTCAAATTATAAATATACCTCTGTCCTTTTCATATTACCGAACATTTCCATAACTTCTCTGCAACGGAACTTCAAAGTCGGCGCTGCCAACAATTGTCTCTGGTTTCAAAGATATGACTGCTACTCAAAACGAAATTGTTTACATTAGAATTATTCGCGTTTAATGTAAATATAATGTATTTCCTTATGAAATCTCAACGGATTTTTTTTTTTTTTAAATCCTTGCTCTGATGCAGTGGTACAAGCTTGAAGTGGAAGGTGCCGCATACCATACATGGACAGTCCTAACCTAATATCAACGTACTAGTGACATTATATTAGAATGCTTTTCACGTAATATTAAATTTCTCCCCTTATTTTATGTGGCAGACACATTTTGTTAGGCGATTCAATGGACGTGGACGGGGTAAGACAGAGGAGGGTAGCGTGAATGCTGCTGTTGGCCATCTTGCGGCTGCATCTTGGTCGGTAACAAGCGCGGATGCGATTAGCCCACTTAGCGGTAACCAGGCATCGCCTCGCCTCGCCTCGCCTCGCCTCGGCCCCGTAATGACTTGAGGATATTCAGTTTCCAATTTGCTGCCTGCTTGCGGAATAATAATAACAAGGTAACGCGATACTCGTTATCTTATTACGCGGCCGCCGTTCTTGTGTGCCTCATCTGCATACGAAAATAATAAAATATATGGAGCAGGGCTGGCGCTGCTCGCGTGCCCGGGGGGCATAAATAATTCCTCGCCGCCGCCGCGGCCGGCGCGCTGAGCTTGTTGACACTGGCTGGCGCCTGTGAGGTAGGCAAGCTCTGTCAACCTGCCTTGTCGTTGCGCGCGGTCGCCAACACTCGCGAATCGACTCCACAACAGGTGATGTCTGGAACAAGCTGATGAATTCTGTTCAAATCCTTAATCTGAAATCCTGCAATATACTTGATCAGAGGTCTTTTTTGGAGCACAGAGGTGATACAGGATACGTAAATGATTTAGATACAGTAGAGAGTTGATAATGCGAACAAACTCTGACCGAGGGTACTTCGGATTTTCGATTTGTATAGTTTCAGTCTATATAGCTATTAATTTGTCTTCAAAATTACATTAGGCACATTACAATTTTACGTATGTATACCAAGCAAAAGAAGCCTCTTATTTTCTTCCGCTTCATTTTGGAGACACTTATGCTTCCTTTTAGAACATATATGGGCAACCCCCGGCCCCCGGGCCGGAAAAGGCCCTCCACCAGCTTCAATCCGGCCCGCGAGAGATTCAGAAATTTCAGATACAGAACATACCTTTCCGAAAAAATATCTACAGCTGAGAGTTTTCGCACGAAAATTAATTTGCACATTCGGAAGCACGTATAAATGTGAGCAGCTTTTTTCAATCATGAAAATTAATAAAAATAAGCATCGTACTCAGTTTAGAGCATGGTTGGCCAACCCGCGACCACCCTGAAATTTTTTCCGCCCGCGTGACTCATCACACTTTTTCAAATTATATTTAGTTTATAATTGCCAATGAAGTGAAAACCAATGTATTTAAAACAATACATTATTTGTATATGTTTAAAAAAAAAACTGTCGAAATTATGAGAAAAAAATTACTTTGATTTTAAAATAATATTTTTTGCGTATATGTAACAGATATTGCCTGTTTTATTTATGAGGTTACAGTTAACACTTCGCGGAATAATTATGTTATATTCTGCGAACTCATAATGCACGTGTATCTCGGAACATCTAATATAATATACAATATATAATTTTTATATGCGGCCCGCGGAGTTATGATGCATTTCCAAAGTAGCCCGCAAGATCATTTGGGTTGGCCACCCCTGTTTTAGAAGATGAACATGGTGCTATTATAGGCGTATAATGTTGGTACGAGATAGTAAAGTAAACAGAACTCACCAACACAGCAGATCAATAACAAATGCGCTGGACGTACATAGCGGGGTTCAGATTTCTAAAAGAAACTCAAAACTACCAGCACGCTGAAAGAATGGTTGTCGCGTCGCAATTATAACAGACAGTCACGCATCAAACCCAGGGCCCGATTGGTCACGAGGGTATTGCGGACATAATACGATAACAAACGCAGGGTGTAAAACTCATTGTATTTTGCCTTACGCTTTGTTAATGGAATTTAAGTACAAAACAATTGCAAAGGTGTACTGTACAGTAAATCTACAGATAGAAACAAAATTTACGTTTTTTTATTTTAAATAGGAAATAATTTGAAAAAAAAAATACAGAAAAACAAAAATGTTATTCGGATAATTGACTTTCGAATTACTGTATTAGTAGAATGCAGGCCACAGAGTACGACGAGACTAGTGAAGCTGATGGGTACCTGAGGAAAAGCTGTTAAAGAGAAACCTGTTCACTAATGTTTCTCATCCTGCGGTTCGTGAAATTGGAACAGGTGATCCGCACGCAGAATATTAAAATTTTAATTGTAACTAAATTAAAGATGTTATAACAAAAAAAATTGTAAAAATTGCTGGAATAAAAATAGTATGGTACTCGTCCTGTGTAAGTCTGCAAGAGAGTATAAGTAATAAGGCTATAAACTAAACTTTCTATAAGCCATTAATGTTTCAAAACCGGTATTTGCAGGATACGAAGCTACAACTGCAATGTTTCCACTGGCACCAAAGAGAGCGGTGTTTCTTTAAGGATTAAGTTAATGACGACTTTATGTGGGTTTTGCTGTAGGGGTAAGTCTTAAGAGACCGCGGTACATAGCGATAACGGATGGTATGTACGGTTAATAGTGCAGGTCAAAAATTAACCCGTAGAACTACTTTTGACATTTTACTGGTTCTCGGATTAAAAAAGGTTGAGAAACTCTGATGAACAAGATAAGACTGAAAGATCAAGACATCAGCGGTGTGTCCACATGAAGAGGATGAACGATGAGACGGTGCCAAAGAGATTAAAAGGAAAGAGCCCTTGACGAACATCACAGAATAGTTGGACTAATGCAGCACTCCCCAAAATATGGGTCGCAACCCACTGGTGGGTCGCGGCGTGTGTTTTGGTGGGTCGCGGAAGAATTGAGGTTTTTGACACAAAAATATATCTTTCACCTCATCTATTTAAAAAATATAACACGATATTTTACAAGTGCAGTAAACATGAAAGCTATTAGCTTAAATTAAAACTTTGAGAGAGAAAAAAAGTATTTTTAAACAGTAATCCGGTAATAATTCAGCGTATTTTTCATTATCTTCGTAATAAAGCGGGAGGTGGCTGTACAAAGCATCACCTCATCGAGTTGACGGCTGAAATTCCAGGATTAGTTAAAATTCGATTTGCAAATTAAAGTGCCACTGATGTGCTAAGTCATATCTTGGTGGAAAACACCTACAAATCCCATTTTAGTGGTTGACTGGTAAGTTTACCATTGTAACGATTCGCTAAGCTCCCGTTACATATCACTTTTTATTGTATATAAAGTAAAGGAATAGAATATTTTTCCATTTCTTGGGATATCTGTATGTTCGAAAGATGCACGTTGAAAGGATAAGAGGCAGGGATTTTACGCTTCAGTGAAGGGCAGACGGGCTGGCGCCTTTTCGGCAGAATGTTAAGAGGATTAGGGATTTCTGTCGAGCACGCGGTAAACAGAATTCCTTCCTCCCGAAGGAGACATCGGCTCCCGAGGTTTGCCGAAACTTAACGTGGCCAAGAGAAGCACAGATTCACATGACGTCAGATGGTCAGCCAATCACAGGGAACATAGCACTAAGATTCGGGGAATTTTATGTTCTATGTCGTCTTCGAGCCACAAGAGGCGGAGTCAAAGTTTACCTCCGTGCCGGCAGAAAAAGACGAGGGACTTCCTGCCTGACTTCCCTCCAGTTGGGAGCCCAGACAAGTCACTGGTGACTTACGGTCCATGTGTGCTGGGCTGACTTGTGTCCTGGAGACCATCTGAGGCGCACTTCTGACTTGCGACTTGCCGCTCAGCGCTACCTGCCGTGGAACGGTAATGTGTTTCTTCGAAGCCATTCAGCCTGCAACTTCCGTGAAACTGTACCCGTAAGCGCATCTGAGATAAAGATCCTTGCTCTGATCTGATAAACCACTGAGCTAGACTGTGTAACTGTCGAATGCAGGTTAATCATTCGTGGCGTCCCAACCTATTAAAATTCATTATTGTTTGCCATCATCATAACTGGTAACATACTTTGTATTAGAATAATTGTGAAATTTTTAAAGTACAACTATACTTGTTTGCTTGCATTTAAAGGGCTCATTGTACGTCTGAGCGTTGCTTAGAAAATTGCAAAACCTCTTGTTTATTAACGTAATGGTAAATACGCTCAGATTTGTAGATGCCATTGTGAAAATCTTGATTAAAATGTCTTTTTGTGACAGTTTTCAAATCCCAGAATCATCCAATTCTCATTTAAATAATTTACATTTTGACATTCAATTATAGTATCCTATATAGCGTAAAATATTGAGAATTAATTAATAATTCTCCCCCCCCCCCCCTGGTGATACGCTACAATTGGCGAACCCAAGCGTTGGGGCACGAGTAAAACGTGGTATTGAAACCCAGAATTTTGTAATAAGTTTCATGGAGTGTTGCAAATGGCTTTTGGCAGTTTTATTATTCTTGTAGAAAATAGATAGTGCATAACTTCATTTTGATGTTGCATTCATTACATGTATTTTGTGTTTGGTTTCTTTTGAAAATTTATGTGTTCTTATGTGCTCATGTTTGTGTTTAATTTGATGTATAATTTGTGCGAAGGTTCTGTCTGCATGCACTTGCTATGTTTATCCATTACAGCGTTGATATTGATTTTTGTGATTTGTCTGTCTTTTGAAATTTTTGTTTGATATGTGGTACATCATTTGCTGAATTTTGGAGGGGTGTATATGTATGATTTTTCTTGAAAACCGGAAATTTTTTCATTTGTGTTAAAATTGCGTCGTGTTCGATTTCAGAAACTTAGAGATCATTGCAATTGAAAATTCGTACAAACACAGGCACTGAAATGGCGGTTAACACTAATAACATGGCAAATCAAGGGGATTTAACACCTCTAGTCCAAATAATGATGGAACAATTTCAGAAATCTCACGCAGATTTGGGCAGTAAATTTGATAAGTCATTGGCTGAGAACAAAGAATTTCTTGAGAACCGATTAAATAGTTTATCGAAGAAACTGGACAGCAGTCAAATCATGGTGCGTTTAATTTGTTTGCTGCTTGTAATTTTGTTGATATCTGGTATTTCAATTGATACTGTCAAAGATTATTTTGTACCAGTCGGATCTTGGCGATCGTTGGCTATTTGTTGCGTACTGTAACGGGGTATGTATACAAAAAATGGATTATGGCTGAATAATGTATTAACTACATCTCGCTTTGTTTTAAAGTTGAGCTATGGGCCTGATATATTGGAAACGATAGAGAATCGGACAACAGCTAAGCGAGTACTTGAATCTACTGTTAATTCCAGAATCAGTGCAAATAACGAAAGTGAACATTTGGAAAGGCGAAATAATAGTACAGGACATGATAAAATCAATTTGGTTGTTCCTGAAAGAAGCATTAATGAGACTGAACATCCACGTAACGTTGCGGGTGACCAGAACATCCAAGGGCCAACACTGAAATGGTACAAAAGTTAATTGCACAACACCTGGAAGTAATTAAAACACAAATTAAACGCTCAGCAAAGCAGAAACACACAAGCAGAAATGCACATATGCTCGAGAAACTGAATACTTTAAGTAACCAAGTGGAAACTAAGTTTTCTGATTTTCGCGAAGAGGTAAACGGAAAATTTGATGACTTTCAAATAAAAAATTCGAAAGGAAATATCTGATATGCAAGAGCACCTCAAATCAATTAGATATGAGATGTGGAAAGTTGGAAGATGCTCAATCGAAACACATGACAAGTATTTTAAATACGGAACAGCTGGTTTCAGATTTTCGTAATAAAACACATCAAACGCTCTTCGCGGTTGCTGAGAGTATGGTTGAAGTTGATAAGTCAGTGAAATTACTGCATCAAAATTATCAGGAAGTGCGCGAAATACAAAATACCTTCCAGGCTGACATTATTTCAAAATGTAAGGCAACTGAAGCGATGGTTAGAAACGGTATAAATGAGAGAACATTATCCATTATTCCTGAAGGCAGAACGTACACGCAAGACGAATTGGTACTCCCAAAATTCGAAGTGAGAAAGGGAATCAATCCAAAAGAATATATTGATGAATTAGAAAATTACTTTGATCTCAAAGGCACACCGGAAAATCTAAAGACTCGTGTAGCATTTTTATGTCTTGGTCCAGAGGAGAAGCTTTGGTTTAAGTCCTTTTGTAAAATTGACTTTGCATACCCAGAATTCAAGAATGCTTTTTTAAGTGCATTCTGGACGGCGACCGAACAGAGGCAAACCCGAATTCGGATCTGTCAGGGAAAGTTTGAGGCAAGTGAAGGCGAGTCAATGTTTGTCTATGCTTCAAGGTTATCATCTCTGTCGGAATATCTGGACAGACCCATGCAGATACAGAACTAAATGCCGCCCTCACTGAGCATTTCCCTGCAGAGATTCAGGTTAGACTAAGCCATCCCGCAATCACCACACAAAAGCAATTCTTGGAAACCTTGAGATACTTGGATAGGATCGGCATAAATCAAATTCAGGATCATCCGGTGAGTGTCGATCAAAGTCATAATTTCAACAAAAGAGGTCAGTGTAACGGATAAACGATGGTATATAAAGAATATTACCGACCAATTACCGGGACCATCAACCGACAGAGATCCGAAGAAACATGGGGCATTCGAGCAACAAGAATCACCATCGTTTCGAAAATAAAACGGCTCGTGTACAGAATAATGCTGTGAATAAGCAATCAAAAAGAAAATACCAAAAATTGGTTCGAGTGAAACAAGTAAAGCATTCGAACGCAAGGTAGAACACGCACCGAGAAACTGGTCCACACTACGCCAAGCCCGCAATAAAACTAGAAAGGCAATTTTGGTTGAAGTGTGGAATGTAAATACAGAATTAAGTAGTTAGCAAAATTTATTTAATAAGGAAAATAAATGGCTGATCAGAGAGCTCGTGTCTATAAACACTGTGGGTGAGTTTGAAAATGTTAAACGCGAATACCTTGAATGTATCGAACGTGTTTGCAACAACACCGTCAGGCTTTCGTAAACCCGCTAAATCCAGATCCCCTCAGGTAGCACCCTTGCCACAGCGGGGACGCTTCCGCTAACAAGCGAAGGCCGATGAATGGAATCGCCAACAGCTTACATAGGAAACATGTTTTGACGTTACAATTGCTCTGATAAAACTTAGAGGCATAAAGATAACGTGGTGATTTGTATAAAATCCTGTACTGTGAAGAAGTAAAGAAAACAAACACAGTACTATAGAAATTTACTGTGCTATATTTGCGTCCGAGTAACACAAAAGCCTAGGCCTAGGTAATAAAAATGGAAAGGGTAGGTGAAAGTAAAAACCTAGCTAAAGTGTAAGTAAAGGGTCATATTTCCACACAGTAGATGGGGAGACAATAAATGACTTAGGCAAATATTGAAGCGCAGATTAAAGAGGAATTACGAAACATATGTTCATGGTGTATTCACCAGCAAAAGGGTTTACCATACAAAGGATAGCGTGAAGAATGAAAGAAGCGTTGATTTCAGTGCAAAAACCACTGCAGATCGCAGTTGTGAGTACGGGAATGTGCATTACCAGACGTGCAATTCCGGAAAATTTGCGTAAAGCGTGTATATGAGGACACTCATAGGCCAAAAGCACTCATCTTGGGTAAAACATATCCCGAAGATAGAAGAATATTTTAATACTACGGTAAATTGCGCGACGTTATTCCGGCCGGTCGACTTACAGTTCGATAAGCGGTCTAAACTCCTTGCTGAAAAGGTAATAAAACACCCTGCTTCAGGAGGAAGAAAAAGAAGAAGACATAAAAAGGGCGCATGAATATTTGTTGGAAAAGGCGACAAAAAGACAAATTAAACAAGACAAAAAACATACGCAAAGGTTCGAGGTCGGACAACAAGTTCTGGTACGGGCGAATCCTATATCGGATGCGAACAAAAAGTTGATTTCGAAGTTCTTTTGGCTTTATCATGGTCCGTTTGCCGTAGAAAAGGTGATTTCGACCAACTGTTATATGTTAACGGATGGAATTTCACAGATGGGACCACACAATGCCCGGAATCTCAAGGTTTACCACGCCGCCTAAGGTGTATGTGTAACAACAGATGTACCAGGTACACAAGAAACCGCTACTCCCAGGAAGGTAGACCCAGATCCTTATCTCGGGTAGACGACCCATTAGCGGACAGAGGCAGAGAGCCGCAATTGCCGGCGGCTGGTGTACAATAACATATGATTTGGCATATTTCTACATTCGTAGCAACTATGCATTTTTGATTATAAAATCCTGAAGGGAAAATTTAGTTTTTTAAAAATATATATATATATTTTTATTAAGATATGATCAATTAGATTCCTAAAATTTTGTGTAAATCACGTACTTACTTCAGTTTCTCTGACAATGTTCTGCGTATATTGTAGATATTAAGGTTTCATAGAAGTTTTTTTATTATAAGCCTTTATGTAAATAGGTCTATGTGTAATTTATATTCTCATGTATATGTTATTATTGTGTTTAATATATGTTTGTATGAGGGATGGCTATCTGAATTCATGTGTTGTAATGGGTAAAGGAATTCTAAGACGGCCAAAAGATGTAAGAAAGCCCATTAAAATTCAATTCACAAATCGAGAATCGCGGTGATTTTGGGATCTCATTTAAAAAACTGTGGTAATTGTTAAAGTGCTAAGTTATTATGTTTTGGTCTCAACTAAAGTAGAATCACGAAACTCAAATAAAATTATTATGTCATAATAATTTTCATTAACAGTGGGGCATTATGTAACGATTCGCTAAGCTCCCCGTTACATATCACTTTTTATTGTATATAAAGTAAAGGAATAGAATATTTTTCCATTTCTTGGGATATCTGTATGTTCGAAAGATGCACGTTGAAAGGATAAGAGGCAGGGATTTTACGCTTCAGTGAAGGGCAGACGGGCTGGCGCCTTTTCGGCAGAATGTTAAGAGGATTAGGGATTTCTGTCGAGCACGCGGTAAACAGAATTGCTTCCTCCCGAAGGAGACATCGGCTCCCGAGGTTTGCCGAAACTTAACGTGGCCAAGAGAAGCACAGATTCACATGACGTCAGATGGTCAGCCAATCACAGGGAACATAGCACTAAGATTCGGGGAATTTTATGTTCTATGTCGTCTTCGAGCCACAAGAGGCGGAGTCAAAGTTTACCTCCGTGCCGGCAGAAAAAGACGAGGGACTTCCTGCCTGACTTCCCTCCAGTTGGGAGCCCAGACAAGTCACTGGTGACTTACGGTCCATGTGTGCTGGGCTGACTTGTGTCCTGGAGACCATCTGAGGCGCACTTCTGACTTGCGACTTGCCGCATATTGCTGGCGTGGCCAGTTACGACGCTCAGCGCTACCTGCCGTGGAACGGTAATGTGTTTCTTCGAAGCCATTCAGCCTGCAACTTCCGTGAAACTGTACCCGTAAGCGCATCTGAGATAAAGATCCTTGCTCTGATCTGATAAACCACTGAGCTAGACTGTGTAACTGTCGAATGCAGGTTAATCATTCGTGGCGTCCCAACCTATTAAAATTCATTATTGTTTGCCATCATCATAACTGGTAACATACTTTGTATTAGAATAATTGTGAAATTTTTAAAGTACAACTATACTTGTTTGCTTGCATTTAAAGGGCTCATTGTACGTCTGAGCGTTGCTTAGAAAATTGCAAAACCTCTTGTTTATTAACGTAATGGTAAATACGCTCAGATTTGTAGATGCCATTGTGAAAATCTTGATTAAGATGTCTTTTTGTGACAGTTTTCAAATCCCAGAATCATCCAATTCTCATTTAAATAATTTACATTTTGACATTCAATTATAGTATCCTATATAGCGTAAAATATTGAGAATTAATTAATAATTCTCCCCCCCCCCCTGGTGATACGCTACACCATTGTGTTTTCCTGCTCGCAGTCTTCCATATTTTCATTCATTTTGTTGCAGTAAAACACAGTTATAAACCTACCAATCATCTACTAAAATCGGGTCTGCAGGTGGTTTCCACCAAAAAGCGACTTGGCAGACCAGTTGCATTTTAATAAGCTGATCGAGTTACTTCTAATCGTGGAATTTCAGCAGTCAACTTGATGATGTGATGGTTTGTGTAGCCGCCTTCCGGTCTGTAATATGGTTGTTGTCTTAGGTATTATTAATTCTGGTTTTTGTTAATAGCATATCTTTTGTACGAAAATAGGATAGGACAGTCGATACTGTATCGAGGTCATTCAACAGTTCCCATTCTGATATTAGATAGACTCTCATGTTAGGTGGGTCGCGAAATTGTTTTTTTACTTAAAAGTGGGTCGTGTACCAATAAAGTTTGATAACCGCTGGACTAATGGTATAAAAAGACTGTACTAGCAAAGAAACAAACTGGACTGTAGTGAAAGTGGAATGGTGGAAGACAGTAGACGTTGGACAGGACTGTGTT
>JARYHS010010543.1:0-25009 GCA_031002005.1 Vandiemenella viatica
GCTCCCTAACTTGAATTACGAGTATGTCGTGACAAGAATGCTGGCGTTTTAGAGTCTTGTATTCTTGTCATGGATTGCGGATTTCCCCCGCTTTTCACAATATTTTATGGTTGTAGTATTAAGAAACAGTTGTGAGTGCATCATATCTGACTCCTCAGCACGAGAGATTTTTCTGAAAAATGCGCATCATACTGGAATTAAGTTAGCTACAAACACGTTCTCCAAGAGTGTGAAACCCAATCTGTGTGTAGAATGGTGAGGTGTTATTTACCATCCAATGACACCCAAGATGATGAGCATCTAAACCATGTGGTATTCCTACAAAGACTGTTTTAGAACAGTGGACTTGTAAAGGTCCAAATTACATTTTGTGATTATTGATAATGTATTTGTTATTAGCGGGTGCTGGGAGGAAGTGTGCTGGAGATTTCTCAGTGTCGAACGGGCAGTTCGTTCAATATGTCCATTGAGCCGATGCTGTTATTTGTTGGCGGGAGAAAGGTCTTCCTGCGAGTAGGAATTTGCTCAGACGAGCTCAGAAAATAGTCCCCTACACCGAAGCCGCGCTCAGCCAATGAAAAGCACCCAAGGGCCCGGTGTTTGAAAAGGATTGACTAATGTAATGTTGGCGAATTTAGCGAGAACGAAGTGGTGTGGAAACTAAGTTTCGGCCATTTTATCATCATTCTGTTCTGGAGAACGAAACTGGCTAGACGTAGTTTATACTGGCTTCCTAGTAGTAATGTTAAATGTTTTTTCTGTTGCCTGCATGCGAGCAGCTGACGGGTTCAGCTTTGTTCTACCTGTGCTTAATAACAGTACATGCATTTACCGTATCCATTTGCCCATCTGTTTTGGCGAAGAGACATGAAGGGATGAGATAAACATTTAGAGTCTAGTACCTGACGCACCTACATTCAACAAGAAACGGTAAATCACACCATTCTGTTCAACGAATTAACACTAACAATGATTTTCTCGAGCAATGCGGAAACCATAAACACGCCCTTAAAGATAATTTCATTTCTCTGTATAGCAATCCAAATGCAATCAGTGCTTTGGTGTTGCTTGATAAGCTAGCAGGCATAATCATATTTGATTTCATACGATTTTGAGGCGAAAATGATTTTATGCTATAGTATGAATTTTATATTTAATGTAAATAATTTTAGAAGTGATAGCGAGATACATATGTGTGTATAATCATTTCTTTGTTTATTTGACATATCGCCTCTTAATATGTAGATTAAATGCTGCTTGTTATCTAGTTAGAGATTTTTCATTTCTCGATCCAGACAGCAAAAATTAATAAGGATAAGAATTTCAATAAACAAAAGTGAATTGCCTGTTTCAGGCTTTGACGTGTGCGATATCAAGCGGCAATGAAGCAAGTTTTCCATGGCTTTTTCTGAGGATAGGAGGCTTTCTTTTCGGGCTTTACAGCTCATCGACGTCACGGTAGTTTAAGTTGGGAGAGGATTGGTTGATTTACATGGGGAGGCAGAATCGTCAAAATTAAATTTTACATACTTTGCCCGGTGAAATGACGACTTAGACAAACCGATGTGATAGGCAAATGCAATGCCCGTTGAATCCATACTGACAACTGTCAACCTGCCTGCCAGAAGGAAAGAACGCGCCGGTTGAGTACAAGATTAAAAATTTAACGTCAGGAAGTATAAAATTCAAGTAATCATTCCATGGGGTGAATTGGTAGAACGTAAGAACTTTTCAGATGTAACTTCAAGTTTCTAACAAATTACCAGAAACGTAACCGATTTTAAAGTAAATATCAGGGAGTTAATTCGTATGGAAGAACTGGGCTCTGAGAACATACTAAACAGTTTAAAAAATCGGTAATAAATAAAATAGTTGCCTATATATGATATTATTTATGGTTTACATCATCGGTAAGTTTGTGGAAGAACGAAACAAGTGTGCCTCTGGTGCCAAAAAGAGTTACTGATTTTGTCGACGACCTTATCCACTGCAGCTATTCTGCCATCAGTTTTAAAACTTGATGAGAAAAATTTTCCAATGATAAAAAGAAAAGTTTCCCAGTTAAATTCTCTCTTGGTACACTACGTAAAAATCAAGAAAGCTGGAATAGACCTGGGTTTTTTCAAATATAGAATACTTCTTGATCTGCAACTAACCAGAAAAGGGATATTACCGACAACAGCTTGGAAACTACTTGGAGGTAGTTTTATTTTTTTAAACATGAATGACCACAAATGCAAAAAGCTCCTTGAAGAGTGACGATGTTGACTACCTGTAATTACATCTGATGAGAGAAAGTTGGGCGAGATGTACAGCGGGGATGCATAAGCACCAGGGGACTAGGCGCTACCTTGCCAATCAACATAGCAAACATTTCTGTTCGTTTTAATTAAAAAGAAGGTATATTTTATTTCAACCTAGTTTTTGGAGTAATTGGAAGGTAGAAGATGATTTAAGAGATTTCTGGATGCATATAAGGCGTGGCTTGATATTGGTAGAAGATTTTGGAGTTGTTCGAGGAAGAGAGAGGACCGTGATCACAATTTAAGGTGTCAGGGAGTTGGAAAATTTTCTTGTAGGTATAAGGGAGACATGAATCGGAATGAATTACCGAGAAAACTACTGAACAATTTACCTTAAAAATTCGTAAGGGCAAAAGTAGATTGGTGTGGAAATTGCACTCAAAGAATTAAAGATAAGTAAAACTTCGTGAAATGCGATAGTAGGCGAGTAAGGAAATTGCTGCCAGAGCATATGTTGCAACGAAATTAAATTAAGTCTTTGCATCTTCCCACTGTCAGCTTGAAAATAATCCGCAAACAGCCGGATAGTGAAGATAATTCCGGGCGGTGTGTATTGTATAATATGTAGTTATCGAAGATATATGAGGTCTTGTTTCAAACTCATTTTGTAGAAGCGTTTTAAATAAATTTGAAATACAACAGGTTAGTAAAAGTTCATGAGATTTCCTCTCATTTGATAAAATCTCAACGGAAAAAAGTAATTGACAAATAATTCAAAGCTTTGAACGAATGTAAGCTTTCTCGGTGTGTCAGTTGTATAAAATCTTCTAAGGCTTTCCACCGAAGTAGCGCGTCAATGTAGCGCGACGTTTCGAAGCCTGCCTCCGGCTCCATCTTCCGGAAGATGGAGCCGGAGGCAATCTTCGAAACGTCACCCTACATTGACGCGCTACCTCGGTGGAAAGCCTTAGAAGATTTTATACAATTCAAAGCTTTGTCGAAAGTTTACACTTTTGAAGAAAGATCCACAAATTTTCTTAGCTGTGTCTTCCACTTCTTACTAAAGAAAAGTTAAAAATATCAGAAAAATATGCCGTTTGTGTAGTAAATGCTTCAAAATTTTATTGTACATGTATAATACACAAAAAATATTTGTGTATACACATTTAAGGCTTTACAGATAGTTGTCGTCGTGTTCCATATTGGCAGAAGACTATTTGAAATTATGGACTAGAAGGAATTCGGCAATGTCCTTGTAAAATGACTATCCCGGCATACGCCTGGTGTGATTTGGGAAAACCATGAACAAACGAAACCACAGTAGCCGTAGCCGTATAGGGATCGAATCCGCATCTTCCAGAACGCCAGAATCGATCATTTACAGCTCATCCAGCAGAAAAATAAATAGAAATGTTGAACAAATTTTTTTATGAACATCAGCCTTGTTTAATAAAAAAGCTACCTGAAAGAGGAGCAATGATTAATATTAGGACGGAAAAATTATATACACGATAGTGGCTTTTATGTTTTTAGGAAACATTTTAGATAACTTTTGAAAAGGACAAAACGTTTAAAATTTTGAAATCTGTTATAGTTATATGTAGCAAAACATTATTATGTGTCTAGGAAAATAATAAAAAAACTTTAAAATGATGGGAATAAACGCTGTGTCCTGCATTGCTGATGTTCAGTTTTGATATGGAGGAAGTTATGAAGGATTTACAAGAATAGTTGCAGCATGGAATATAGGTCCAAGAAGGAAGAGTCGGAATGCTGTTATATGCTGAAAAGAGTGAAGGTACAGAGAAATTACTGAGTCCCAAACAAATTCTTTCCGGAGAGGTATATTTAACAAATATAAACATAAGCTATTTTTTTATTGAATATAGTGTATATAACATTTATGACAAAAGATCAAATACCAAAAGATGAATAGATGTAGTAAAATAAGAAAGACCAATGTGTTGATTACGAAGCGAAATTAGAACTGATAGCCATGAAAGGGTTTTATTAAAACTAGATCAGGAGCAGTGAAAATTATGTATGGTTTTGTATAACCTTAAAGAAGAAAAACTGAAGTGTTTGAAAGTTGATGGAATAGTAAAATCTCACAGGTTAAGCGAACTAGTAAAATACATAGTAAACGCTGTCTATAATTTATACTAATATTTTAACCAGATGATTAAACATTTAGATTGCATATACATATGAAGAGATCAACATAGAATTGAGAGTGAGAAGAGGGGAGGGAGGGGGGAACGGGAATAATTGCCAATCGAGAAATTTAATATAAATATAATATTGTTATGACCTCTGACTACGGGAATTATGTTATTTCATCTGGCTGTGTAAAATATCTGAATAAACTTCTTGTTCTGCTATTTCTGCCAGAAAGTTTAGAAACAATTATGTTTATATACAGTCAAGTGAACTGATTAAGGTGAATACGAATTTGTGGTTTAAATCTACGGATACTGATAATTTTTGTACTTCGAATTTTTCTTTTTTGATTGTATTCTTGAGTTACATGATGGAATTACACAGTACTACAGATAACAGAGAGTCGGCTAGTTAATTGAAAAGTTTTATCTGAGCTGTTATTAGATGAACGCAATTACTTCATATCACTGTCCTCAATTTGAAAACTGTTACGGTTGGGCCATTATTCGGATATCTTACTTACGATAACAGATTTACGCAACAGAATCATACGATACAATTTCTGCATAGACACGTAATATGGAATCTATCGTGATGCCATAATTGCTATTAAATTTATATGACTTTATTTTCTTGAAGTGTAACCTGTCCTTTGGGGAAACAAGAATGAAGAAACAACTCAACCTTCTCAATTATTGTACTATTCTTTGGACTTTCAAAATTGAACAGATCGACAAAATGTGGAGAGAAAACGTCCTAGAAATTGGAGGTAAAAAATAGGGTTCGTTACTAAATTTTAGAAAAAGAAAACATGTTGTTTTATTGAATATGGTACTATCTTTGGACTTTCAAAACTGTAAAGATCTACAAAATATGAATTGAAAACGTCCTAGAAACTGAAGATGAATAGTAGGGTTCGTTACTAAATCTTAAAAAAAGAAAATATGTTGTGATCTCAAATATGGAACTATCTCTGAACTTTCAAAATTGAGCAGATCGACAAAATGTGGAGAGAAAACGTCCTAGAAATTGAAGGTAAAAAATAGGGTACGTTACTAAATCTTACAAAAAGAAAACATGTTGTATTTCTGCTTGAGACATACAAGACTGGGTAATTTTGTATGGGAGGATAACCTTAAGTGAATTACTATAGAGAAATTCTCTGACATGCCAAAGTCATGCGATAGCAGGATACAAATGCACTGGTGCCACACGCATCTCATCAGAGGTATAAACAGTATAGGTAGTTGTTTACCAGTGTTGTGAGTCTCCCGTGAAATGATTTCTAACATGATCATGGCTACCTGACGAGGATTAACCGAGTTTGAAAGCGGAATCCTAGTTGGGACATACCATCTCGGAAATGGCTGCCCTTCTTATGGACAATAGTAACCCCAAATGGCACAGGGCAGCACTGGCAATGTCTACTAAATAATCAAGACTTGCAGTGGATGAGGGGTTGCGTCTGTGCCAACAGACGAACCATGCTGAGTGAACTGTCAATGAGGAACGCAGTAGGGTGCGGTGCTTTGGCATTGATGTAATAAGGCAGCAGAAGACCGACTCTCCAGCATCGGCCAGGCGACTCATTCCGTGCATTTGTCCCTGGATGACTGGAAGGTTGGTCCGATGATTCATTTTGCTAGCTGGCATGTGTAGATGGTCGAATTCAGGTTTGCCGCAAAACCCATGGATCAATTTTTTCAACACATTGTTCAAATTGGTGGACCAGGTCTTCTGGTAAAATTGAACTTGCCCTGGAAACATTTCACTATGCTTATCTGCGTTATGACAATTTGCTTCCCTTAATGGACTTAACGTGACACAATTATGGTGGGAAGTTCCAGGAAGATAACACGCTGTGACCGAGCGTGGTAGGTGAGTGGTTAACGTTCTGGCCTCGCATTCGGGATGACGCCGGTTTGAATCCCAGTCCGGGCATCCACATTTGGGTTTTCCATGGTTTCCTCAAATCACACCAAGTGAATGCCGGGGTGCTTCCTTCAAAAGGACATGGCCGAATTTCTTCCCGTTCCTTGCCCCCTGGCCATCCAGCCTCCAATGACCTCGACGTCGACAAGGCGTAAAGCCATAAGTAAAAAAAAGGAGCTAAAAAAAAAAAATAAAACGCTGTGATACCGGATCCAAATTGTTTAGGATTAGTTTCAGGAGCCACCTCCTGGGGAATTCCGCCGATAATTTAAGTCATTGCCAAGTCGGATTGATCCACTTCTTAGAGATATGGAAGGCCCTACTCGTTCTTATAGGGGTAACCCCTTACGTTTGACAAGTCAGTCTCCAAACATTAGCGTATGTTGAGAAGTTACTGGGGGTGTAGTTTTTAAAAGGGTATGTGGACATATAAAGATTGGTGCCGCATGAAAACAGATGGAGACTAATCGAAAGAACGATAGCAAAATAAATTAATAATATTACTTGTAAAGTGAAAGTATCTTGGAGTTGATGTTCACAATTGGGATTGGGCTGCGACTCTCTACGGTCGCCATACGTTGTTTGAAGTAAAATATTTTTAGAGATGAAAACAGGGTATGGAAACAGCAATTAGCTTGAAAGCTGCTTGATGTACATTCTCTACTGAGAAATAGCAAAGATATCACATTTTAATCTGGTATCCATAATTTATCGTACGTTTAACGTCCCCAAATGCTTTGTCAACGTGTCGTAATAAAATATCGAACTCGCATTCGGGAGGACGGCGGTTCGAATCCCTGTCCGGGCATCCAGATTTGGGTTTTCCATGGTTTCCCAAATCACTCCAGGCAAATGCCAGGATGCTTCCTTAAATGGCCATGGCCGAATTCCTTCCCATTCCTTGCTCCCATCCTTTCTCGTCTCTAAAGACCTCGCTGTTGAGTGACTTAAAGCAGTTAAAAAAAAATATCTAAGCACATTGACCCTAATGGCATTAAAAATGGGTGATTTTGGCACATGAAGGGTGATCTATGTTGAGAGTAGCCAAGAAGGTTAGGACTCAGTGAATAAAAAAGATTATTTTGCTTAAAAGCTCATATATTTTTTTTTAAAAATTATTATCAAGTTGCATCAAAATATCGATGTTTTAATTAGCACTACTTTTATTAGGTAATTTGTAACAGTGCATGTCACCTAATTAATCCTGATTAATCATTACATTGTTTTAGAGAGGGTGTCTCAGTAGATAAAGCCTTTAAATTTTATAAGTAATTTATTATAAGTTAATAAAACTTCGCCGGCTGTAAGAATCTTCTTTGATCTGGTTCAAGGCTCTTATTTGTATTTATTAAGGCAAACGTTAGGGGTGGGGGTGAGATAAAATGTATACGTAGAATCACATATCCTCAGTAAAAATCAATGACAAAAACTGACAAGTTTCAGTCTGTATCAGGTAACTTACAGTTTTCTGAATGGGTATCAATAAATAATAGACATATACATGAAGTCCAATTTTTGTGTCAGATCAGATTCTTCTAACTATCTTATAGTGGTGTTGTTGGAAATGAAGATCGGAGTGGTAACCTCTCTCCTAATCGGTTGCTTATATGCTAAAAAAGGGGGGAAAGAGAAGAAGTGGAAAATGGAGTGTCAGATTGCAGTTTATCATCTCTTACCTTTTTTTTTTATCTGCTTAACGTCTCTCTAACAGCGAGGTCTTTACAGACGGGAAAGGATGGGAGGCAAGGAATGGGAAGGAATTCGGCCATAGCCTTTTGAAGGAAGCATCCCGGCATTTGTTTGGAGTGTCTCTTATCTTGATAATTTTACAGGTCAAAGCAGTGGAAAGCAGCTATAGACGATGATAAAGACACATATATAGGATTCTTTCTTAGAACGATTTTATTGTTTTCCTGCAAAGTCACGGAAAGAGTTAATAAATATCATGAAGCATACTCAAATCACCGTTTAGGTTTCACAGGTATTGAGTCTCAGGTGAAACTTTCAGATATTTCCAGATTTTAGAGGCAGTATCCATACTATTCCATAGATATATTTGGTCTGGAGAAAATTAGTAAAGATAGAAAAGTTGTTGCAGGGTCTCTGCGCCACACTGCAGAAACAATCGGAAAACAAATAAACATGTTGATGGCTTTATTACGGTGGGATTAAAAACATATCGCGGCTATACTTGCCGAAGACAGTACCTTGAAATTCAAGGATTTTGTGTGCTATCAGCGAGTAACATTCGTAATTTACGTGGACTTTGAAAGTTGCTAGAAAGCTCTGATACATTCAAGCCGCAACCCAACGCCTCGAACATACCTGATATCCAGAAATACCCACTTTTTCCTACGGCATACCAGGTCGCCTGCGCATACGACTCTCATTTGTCCCGGTCAAGCTCCGTGAGAAATTGTTTGTTGGCGAAATCGTCGAATAGGCCGAAAAAGTAGATAAAACAAGGGCGGTATTCCTTTTGTAATGAGGAGATTACCAGGAAGAACATTTTACTCATGCTAGTATCCCACTTAGGTGGGAAAGACATTGAACCGCACATCGTTATAGCCCGCGGTAATTGTTATATTACACGTATTATACATAATGACTGTCAATAATAGTAAAAAACTAAAGATAAATACCCGTATGTTCTCATAATTTGTAAGTGTATGATGCATGAAAAATATGACTATATTAAACCTCGATGGCGTTGGGATTAATTTTTGGCATTCGACGGGAGTGATTTGGGGAAACCATGGAAAACCCAAATCTGGATGCCCGAACGGGAATTCGAATTATACACTGTAGTGCGAAAAGTCATGGAAAGTCATAGGAAGACGCAAACGGCCAGATGGCGGTAGTACCCTGGAAGAAACGTATAAATATGCTATGCACTGGCGATACTTTCATTTGTACTCCAGTAAGTAGTAATAGTAGATTAAATATAAAAATAGAATCTGATGCGATAGGAGAAGTAAAGGAATTTTGCTACTTACGAAGTAAAATTACAACTGATGGCCGAATCAGGAACGACGTTAGAAGCAGAATGGCACTAACAAAATAAACCTTCATGAAAAGAGAAATTTTTTAGCTTTAAATATTGAGCTAGGACTCAGAAAGAAATTTTAAAACTCTATGTGTGGAGCTCAGCGCTTTATGGCAGCGAAACAGGGTCTTTAGGAAACGTGAAAGAAGGAAAATTGAAACATTTCGGAAGTGGTGCTATAGAAGGGTGCTGAAAATTAAGTAAAGTAAGAAATGAACGAGTGTTCGAAATGATGGGAGAGGAAAGAAGTTTGTGGGAGAGTCTTTCAGAAAGAAGAGATAGGATGGTAGGTCATATTTGAGACAAGCAGGCTTGGTAAATTTTTAGTGGAGGGGACAGTCAAAGATAAGAACTGTAGAGGAAGACAGAGATTAGAATATGTAAAGAAGGTAATTGAGGACGTAGGTTGTAAGGGGTATGCATAGATGAAGAGGTTAGCGCATTATAGGAAGGGATGGAGGATTGCTTCAAACCAGCCGAAAGACAACAAAAATAAATTAACAAACTTTGAACGCGGAATGGTAGTTGGTGCCAGTCGCATGAAGCACTCCATATTGAAAATTCTTCGTGAATTCAACAGTGTACCGTGAATATGTAATATCCGTCGTTACCTTCCGCTACGGACAATGCAGTGATCGACCACGTCTACTTAATGACCGAACCCAGAGACGTCTGCGTTGAGGTATCATTGTTGACAGGCAGGTAACACTGCAACACTCAACGTTGGGCAGACACGTCCGTGCGAACAGTGCAGCGAAATTGGTCGTTGATGGGATATGGCAGCAGAAGACCGACGAGAGTGCCGCTGCTAACGAAACGTCACTGGCTGCATCATATCTCGTGGAATAGTAAACATATCGGTTGAACCCTAGATTACTTTGAAAAGTATGCGTTGTCAGATGAGTCACGACTACAGCAAGTTAAAGATTCGAGTGTGGTGCAGATCCTATGAGGCCTTGTGCATGCTGGTGGTGGCCTATTTTGTGGTATGTTTACATGGCATGGATTGGGGTCTATGATCTAACTTAATCGACCATTGAATGGAAATGGTTACCTTCTGCTACTAAGAGATCATTTTCAGCGTTTCATAACTTTCATGTTCCCAAAAAAACGATGGTCGTTTCCAGGACGACAATGCGCCAATGAAACTTCAGATGCTGCACTTCGACGAGAAAAAGTAATCTCATTCAATATTAGGAGGTATCCCATGATTTTTGGCATTTCAGTATATTCTGATTTCCAAAAATATTGAAGGTTCTGCAATTAGCGCACAGTTTCTAGTCACATCGTTTCCTGTAGACCCCTTTAGACAAGCTGATTGGAACCCTTGAGGAGGAAGGAATTTTCCCCTATGAATACATGGATTTGTAATAGGAGTTCTCCGAGGGCATGCTTTCACCCAAATAAAAATTTTATAGTCATGGTCTGGAGTTTCAGCCGGTTATAACAAAACGTGACACGACTTTTGCGGTTTTTTCAGATCCAAAACGTGAATGAATATTGTAAGGAAGCAGTTGTCGTCAACTCCAGTTATACTTGTTTAATATATTTCTATTAGTTGTTTTATTATGTACGTTTTAGATGCTGTGCGAGTACATATTTGACAAGTTTTGTAACATTGTTAAGTTGGTATGCCGAGTGCGCGTACCAAAGAGTATGAGTGCGCTCACCAAAGAGTGTGAGTATCTTTGGAGAGTGACATGTAAGGGAGTGGGAAAAAAAACATGTCGAGTGCGGGAAAGTTTCCGCAAGCTGTCGGTGTTTTAGTAACGACACGGTTAAGTTGTACTGAAAGGATACGGTGAAGAACGATATTCCAGATAGATATTTATATCGTTCAAGAGTTATGATATGCACAGTTCAAAGCCATATGAACTAAACTGTGGATGTATATTTTGATGCAGTGAATGTTAAATAGAGTGAAGTATGTTGATTGGTTTGTACGTCTATAGTAACATACAGCGATGTTTAATGGTTTGAGAATAAACTTGATTGTATAAAAATAAGTCGCTTGACAGTGGTAAACAAATACTGCCAAACCAAGGGAATGTTTGTTCATTTACGAGTATTTACTTTCTGAACGCGTTTGACTTCTTTAATGAAGCATCTTCAACGGTTTCTCCTGTTGATTGCGTATACATGTTACAGTGAGGTTATGTTTTACATTTTTTATATAAAAACCTCAATATTATAATGTTTTTATACAACAAATTCAATATTTTATATGTAAGATATAACAAAACTGTAACATGTATATTTAATCGACAGGAGAAACCGCTGAATATGCTTCATTAAAGAAGTGAAACGCGATAAGAAAGTAAATAAACGAACAAACATTCAATTGGTTTGGCAATATGTATTTATCAATATTATCAGCATTTGAGGAAAATGATCCACAACTTCCAGATATTATTGGAAGTCGGTTATTTATTCAAGCGTCGACTTGAACAGACCATCTTGTAAATAAAAAATCAACCTTAATTCTGACTCCGATTCGGGCCTATCCTGGTTTTCCCTCCTCAAGTCCAATTTTCCAGTTATGTTGCTGACGGAGTGGAACCATTTAGAAGATTTGAAGGTCAGTATGTATATGTAACGAGGGTAACGACCGACAATAAATAGGTTTGACCTATTATTACAGTCAGATGGGGAAGAGCCTCGTGTAAATGTAGGAGTGAAAGTAAAAATAGGAAGGAAAAGGTTCTGCAGCTATGTATTAGCCATGGGAATAGTGTAGGCCCTCTTCTGCAAGATCAATTAGGCACAGGCTACTAGGTCACTAGCTTTGTCAAACCTATTGTAACATTAGGGCTGGTAATAGAGAATTTATGATCACTTTGTAGGGATTTAACTAAGGACGATGCGGTAGTGATAGTGGAAGGTGTGGGCAATAGTACTGACAGGAACACAAGTTATAGTTTATAGAGTGACCTGAGGAAGGCGGTGAAGGAGGCACAGCGTACCAGGATGTAACTCTTGCAGGTTCTAAGTCGCCATGATCGGCGACAGTTGAATCACCCTGTGAGGCTGATAAACGTGGAAACAGAGATACTACTTGGAAAAGGCACTAGTTATATTTTGGGGGTTGTGCCTGCGAATACGCGAATACCATTGGTAGGCGGGGTTTACACTAGGTATGGCCTAAACCTAATTAGAAGGGGGAAGGGAGTACTTTAAGAGTTGTTAGCTAAAGCCGTAAGAGAGCGCACTTACAGTGGTGATGGGATCAGGACTATGCCTTTTTTAGATTAGGTGCTAATGGTGAGGGGATAAAAATAAGTGAGCGAAGGGATAGTGATTGTATAGGTACGATGAAAAAAAATACAAATGATAAGGAAATAGATGAAGCTGTTGAAATAATAACAGACCAGGGTACAACTAGAAAGACAAATGTTAATGCTCAAATTACCACAAAGCCAACAATAAGAGTGTTATTAGTGAACTGTAGAAGTACAATGAACAAAGTAATAGAATTTGCAAACTTAATAGAGATACGTGCACCACAAGTGATTATAGGGGTTAAAAGAAGGAGTACCGAGAGTGGTGGTGTAACGGTTAGCGTTCTGGCCTCGCATTCGGGAGGACGGCGGTTCGAATCCGCGTCCGGGCATCCAGATTTGGGTTTTCCATGGTTTCCCAAATCTCTCCAGGCAAATGCTGAGATGCTTCCTTCAAAAAGGCCATGGCCGAATTCGTTCCCATTCCTTGCTCCCCATCCTTTCCCATCTCTAAAGACATCGCTGTTAGAGAGACGTTAAGCAGATAAAGAAGGAGTACTAGACAATGAGGGTTTCCCTAATGGTTAAAGTGTGTAGTACAGAGGTAGAGGAGCCTGCTGATTAGCAAAGATTACTATAGTTCTCTAGTGTTCATAGATCATGATCATGAGTCATGAAGGGTGGATTTTCGATAAATACTTTGTAGATCTGTAGATATCGAAACTGTGGATACTATTCAAGACTGTGTATGTTAGAATGAGCAAACACGACAAACAACAGGTACATGGCGGGGTACAACCATAAGGTGCTGGAAAAATATATGTTGTATCTCGACGCAAATACATAATTTGTATGGTTGGTCCTTGGATACTATTCAAGACTGTGTATGTTAGAATGAGCAAACACGACAAACAACCGGTACATGGCGGGGTACAACCATAAGGTGCTGGAAAAATATATGTTGTATCTCGACGCAAATACATAATTTGTTTGGTTGGTCCTTGTAGTAGCATCTACATTCTGTAGAGTTACAGTGGTTAGCAATGACAGCTAAACAAATCGCTAGCATAAAATTCATGAGAATTCCAGTCAACTCAGCAAGTGCTTTTGTTCTAACGGAGTAAGAGTTTACGATTCCTCAGAATAAACACTATTACCCAACGGACATGCCACCAACCTAGACCAGCGAGCCACCCCTGGTTCCACCACACCCAAGTTGATGGCTGTACTGGAGAACTTACGGAACATAAAGTACACCGCCTTACTGCGTGTGACCATTCACCGTTGAGACACGAATACATCTCACAAAAACAATGCTTGTAAAAATAAGCCAAGTCTCGTGTTCGTATAGTGACAAAAAGTTATGAGTGCTTCTTCTGAGCCAAGTATAAACTTTACAATGCGTATTCACTTCACTTTGTGAAAAAGAATGATTTCTCTCGGTGTCATAGATCGTTTATTTAGAATATAAGAAAATCTGATGCATTCTATCTATAATTTTTTCTGCATACCTATATAGATCTTCATTTTTCCTCTTCCACGATTTACTGTCTTTTCCCTTTACTGGTCCCATGGATATTCCTCTGTTTTTTCTCTTATGTGCTATTTCGTTACTATCCGTTCCTCAGTTTTATGTCATCAGCTGACAGACAGAAAAAATTAAAGATTTACGGTTTTAACTTTGTATCATCGGGAGTATTGCAACGAATCGGGATAAAAATTGCGTAGTATTCGTGTGTTGGAGGACGTTTGAGTAATCGCCACTGGCTGTGCCACTGAGCCAGAGGGTCGGAGTTTTTATGATTTCTTTATGTTATGTGGGGTCCGCAGAGGCTCAGGCCCGCAGTGTTGTGGATCGTTTTTCCGACTAGGTAGCTATCGAGATTACATTAATTTAGAACACAGATGGACTGCAGTCTTGACAACTAGCATCCAGTTAACTATTGCAACGCACAGGTAAACTCATTATTGTGTTTCTTTTCGTATTATTGAAGTAATGTAGTATTCGAGCAGATATGAATAAGCTACGAGAATTTATTTTCACATTTAACCTAGATTTCTTATTCACTGTATATGCGGATTGACAGTCAGTTGTCTGGTGTAAGGTTTTCCACATTCCTACACTGTGATATTCTCTTCATCTCAATATACCAGCTAGAACTTTGTCTAATTTATCTACGTAAAATAATCTTCTATAGATGTATTAACGATAGTTGGATACGTCATTTGTACCATACCTTGAAATATTATTTGGCCTGATTCGGGAGTGTTGCTGGTTATCAGAGGCTCGGAAAAGGTTCCATAAAGGAGGGGAGATAAATATATCGAAAATTACACGCCCATTAGCTTGACCTCGGTGGTAGGTAAGTTCATGGATAGATTGATTTGTCTCTGAGGAATTAAACTGGTTTGCAGAATGGTTTGGACAAGGATGTTTATGTGAATCTCAGTTAGTAGGCCATATGCAAGATCAGTCGTACAAGGGAGGCAAGTTGATAGTGTAGCACTAGATCTCTCCAAGAAATCAGAAAGAGTAAACCATAAAATAGTGCTAAATCGGTAAAAATCATCGGAGTGGATCAAAGAAGGACTTGCTGCTTAAAGGATTTTTTTTTCTTTTTAAATCTAGAAACCAAAGAGTACGAAATGCAGTATCAAAAGAGCCAGAAGTAAAAACGGGAGTAGAATAGTGTATTGGGATCATTGCTATTAATTATTCTAATGAATGATTGGACGGAAGTTAGATTGTTTGTTGATTACTTAATCTTGTATAGTAGTATTAAAAAGACTGAGAACTGTGAATATCTAGCATGTCTACTAGCATAGATCAACATGGAATGAAGATAAATGCCAAGAAGGTTCAGATTATTAGGTAAACAGATAAGAAAATAAAGATTTTTTGTAGTTAGAGATTGGGAGAGGATTTCTTTTTGATGTTCTTTAATGCGCAAAACAATCATTATCTGATACAATACAAGAGCTGGGTTGGGAATCCCTGGAAGACAGAATGCGGATGAAGAAAGTGCTAGGAGTGAATAAGACGTATATTAACGATGATTCTTGGTTGAATAGTGGTAGGATTAGTAGTACATGTAAGGGAAAAAATGACCATCACCATAACTTTGCATTTGATTTCAAGAGTAAAGGAGAATGAAAGTTTCATTTTGTTGGAAATGTTGTCAGGGATTGGAATAAATAACCAGATGTTGACCAGTTTCCGAGAAACGCTGAAAGAATTTAAAACTGTAATTCTTAAAGAGGGAAAGTAGATGAGTGGCGATATTATAGTCAAAGAATTTAAGATTAAAAACAAATTATACACAAGGGTATTAGTAATGTAGTCAAGTAGCCACTGAGTCATGTGACCATCTCAATTAAATCAAATCTTTGCTATATTGTTTTCCAAAGAAGTCCCTAGCCATTTTACGTATGAGCCGAATCCACATAACTATTGTCAATTTTTCACTTGTTCTGGGCATATTTTTTGCTTGAAATTTTGGCTTATCTGTTAATGGAATTGCTCAACATTCCCAACTCTCTGATGATGTTATGTGGTAGTAGAAGAGCGATGTTTGGAAACACTGAGATTTAAGCTAACAGCGAATCTTGTGTGATACTTGCAACATGGGAGGGAACACAGTGATTTTTGTGATAGTAATAATTGCTATCTCGCTTTATGTATTAAAGGTCGAGTAATGATATGAGACTAAGATGAAGTAAAGGTATCAGTTAGACCATTGTGATTCGCATAGGCGGAAACCGTGCCCTTACAGCGTATAAACAAACATTTTCTTTTATATTTCGTTTTCTGCACAAAATAAATATCATAGAGATAAAATACAAGATATTTTTAAAAAAATATTGTGTCCTCAAATTATGTGATCATTCTGATACTACCATTCAACTTGAATGATAATCGATTTTACCTGGCAAAATGGAGATCGTTTTTAGCATAGATATGAATGCTTTGTTATGTTTTTAAATGCACTAATTTATTTGAGTCCTACTGAAAGCTTATTTGCTATATATACAAAAGTAAAACAACAAATCAGTTGGCAATATCTAAAAGCTGCTTCTTGTTTAATCAGATGTTACTTATTTTATTTATGTAAATTAATTTGTAAGATGTGTCACTGAATGCGGATGGAGTAGTTGTATTGAAGTAATTGTGCACTTTTACTAACAATAAGAAGTAATCTATGCGAACTGATAACCGGAATTGAACATTCCTTTTATGTCACAGAATTTCTTTTTAAATAGGGAGAAGTTTCGTGTTAGTATTAGCCCAAATATATTTACTACTATGATAATTTTAGTCCAGCAAAATTTATATGTTTAGTAAGATTATTTGTAAGAGCATCACATTATATTTGACTCAAGGATAACCAGAGACGTTATAACTGTGGTACTAATTTCTTTGGCGAACGTTATTTGAGTGAACAATGAGATGATAGGTTTCTAAGGAATGTCTTCAAATTAAGCAAAAATGAAAATACTGAAAATTCTTTATATTTGATCAAAACGAGAATAAAGTAATATTGTTTTTGTACAAAGTTGTTTCTGCAGTTTTCAGTAAGCATATGAATAACTTCACGTTTGTAATATCTTTACTCCTGCGTTTTGGCTACTTGCGTTAGAACAATATCTTTGGCGCCTAACTGCCTAGGAAGGCACCATATTTAACATGCTTCCGATTTACGCTCGGTCTCAGATACGCGGTAGCAATACAATGGTATGTATGGCAAAGCACCACAATTATAGATAACCATCTCTCGAATGGCATTCATTAATTCCTAACAAAGTAATTCGCAAAGACATATATATCTTGGTTTGAAATTCGGTATTTCAGTAATTTTTTTATCAAACATTTATGCGAAATGTTTTAAACTAGAGTTTTAAATATAAATCCATTTTTTGCTAAAAGATTGTTTTCGAGTGTTCTCTTTCTGAATTCTATTGTGATTTACTTCTCAGTTAGAAAACCTGTCTTCGCCTGTTGTGGCGGTATCGTGTTTTCGAGTATTACCGAGTAACACACTACAATGTTCTTTGGCTTTAAACTATTTTATTTTGTTGTCAGCTGCAGTAATTATTTTGTTACTACCAGATAATATGCAACTAATTGCTTCACTGCTGGTAAATTCATGATTAAACTCTATCTCTTGCCTTGTTCTACTAATATGGTTTATATTATTTTATTTTCATAAACCTTTTTGTGCTGTGTATTTTAATTTCGGACGATTTGGTGGAGTCGATTAACGTTTCAGTATTTTTATCACTTATTTTCGATTTTGCGTTATTACCAAGTGTATGGAAATATTGAACCTTACATTACCGCTAGAAGATGTTTGAGACTAAGATTGATCTAATTGCTCCAATGTAAGCATGGAGTTATTATCATGGGCTCTTTAAACGGATATATTAACGTTGTTGGTTAGCATGGAGTTATAATCATCGTCACTTTAAACGGATATATTAACGTTGTTGGTCCAGGGATCAAATCACCATGTCCCCTGTTAGAATAAATAAGCAGTTTATAGCGCGTTATAACTTACTTTTTTGCTTAATATGAACCAAATTAAAGCAAGCTGAATCTGTTTTAAATCTATTATTTCGTTGCTCACGCGGATAAAAGTACGACGACACACAGTATCGTAAAAAGAAAAAGCAATGAATTATTCTAAAATTCAACAACTGTAATTTGATAAATCTTATTTCTTTTGCGTTGCAAACATCAATTACATATCGGTTGGTTATGAATTCCTGTTATGGTGTTTCGTTTTATTTTCCGTTAGTATCACTTTTCAGACTATAGTTTCCATACAAACCAGCATATTGTTGTAATGTCTGTGGCAACGTAGGTAATTCTTAAAAGAAGAAAAATAACTCTTTGTGCAGTCGCCGTTTCTGATCATCGAGATGGCAGTTAATCCCCAATACGTTCTCGTCAATCTTTGAAAACGGTAAAGGTCGTGCCTGCCAGATCAACGGTGGGACATATGATGAATGGGATCAGAGGGGATAGAGCTCCTCATTTCCTTCCACGACCTCAGGGAGCGTGCACAAACTACGTGGCTTGGTCTAAAAAAAAAGGGGGGGGAAGCTGAAGGGCTACGTGGGAGGAGGGGGGGGGTTCCGAGTCAGACCACGTATCTTCCCTTTCATAACATTTTTCACCGTTAAAATGATGAACAGAAAACACAACAGCATGTGAATTTTTATTTCCCTCAGTTAATTATCTCGGTATGTAATTTACAATAGTCTGACAGGAGAAAACAATACAAAATATCTTCTGGTATCACAAGGGAAAAAAGCTACGTGCTAGGGGGGAGGGGGAGGGGGGGTTAGAGGCAAAAGCCACGTGGAGCTACGTGGTTTATGCACGCTTCCTCAGCAAGAGAATGAGGGTGGTTTGGTGAACTTCAACCTGTAGCCAGTTCATTCCCAACAAAAAACCTACCGAGTGTGGTGGGTGAACGGTTAACTTTCTGGCCTCGCATTCGGGAGGACGCGGGTTCGAATCCCCATCCGGGCATCCAGATTTGGGTTTTCCATGGTTTCCCCAAATCACTCCAGGCGAATGCCGGGATGATTCCTTCAAAAAGGCCATAGCCGAATTCCTTCCGTTCCTTGTTCCCAGTCCCATCCCGTCTCTAATGATCTTAGTCGTCAAAGAGGCGTAAAGCAATAAGTAAAAAAAAAAAATAATAATAGCTTTGGGGATTCACCTGGTAGAAGGGTGAGAGGGCTTGAGAGAATGTTCGAAGTTTCAACTTCGATGAAAATTCCTCGACTTCAACCGAACATCCTGTAGTTTGACGGTATTCAAACATACATTTTTGCCATTATTAATAATCCGGGAGGTATTTTCTTAAAACAATAATTGTATTGCGGTGTCAGAGTATTGTTTTATTTAATACCTGTAAATATACCACTACTTCCGTTGTACTTATAGCTTATAAAGTGTTGTTGTCTTTAATGCGTGTAGATACCGAGAAGATGTTAAGTCTAGAAAAAAAATCAGTTGCAGTTTTTAAAAAATTGTGTAGACATCCTTGATGAATAATTTTGTTTGTAACAGAGTAGCACAATTCAACATGTGCTACTTCTAATGCACAGATATCCTGTAGCCAATACTCATTTTGTAACTACTGCATAATTATGTTCAACAACTATCGTGAAACTGGCTGTTATTTTTGTCTTTAAATCTTGAATGTAATACACTTTATACTGTATAAAGAAGTCGCCACATTTTATATCAGTTTGTAGCTATTCTGTTACCAACTGTAGTAATCTTATTAATTGTTATAACGCTGGTATCAGGCTGCACAACTCCTGTATGCATACTTATTCTGGTATTATGGTTTCTAATACTCTATTTACATAAAGCTTTTTAATTTCTCAAGATCAACAACAAGTTTGTTGGAGTTGATAACCTTTCAGCATTTTTGTTTTCTGCTTTAGATTTCACATAGTGAGTGGCTAAGTCTCGCCAAGCAAAATTGACCTGTAATATACCACTACAATTGCCTTATCCTTTGTTCCAACAGGTGCAAAATTTGTTCTTTGATCCATTCTTTATAGGTTTACTACTTTCTTTATGTTGGGAGTTCCTTCACCTTCTTTTTACTATCTCCCTCTTGATTGAATTCCAGTCTTCTTCCACTGAATTTCTTTCGCAGTTGTTTCTAAAATCCGCGATTATAGTCTCTCTCAAATTCTGCTACATATGACATTTATTCGGTTTGCTTACTTGAAGTCTCTTGTTCTTCTGTACTCCCTTTGATTCCAATCTGTCATTTCATTACTACTATATTCGTCGTTTATTTCCGCTCCCATGTATGGTCTAAGCACGGGAACGTGAGTTCTGTATCCCTGTTTATCTTCTTCTTCTTGTTTGTTATAGGCAGTACAAAGAACACGAAATTCAACGGTTGGGTTTGGGGAGAACATCGCCTGGATGTACTACTCCTTCTTCTCCTTTGTCTGTTTATCTGTTACAGAATCTAGCTCAGAACTTGTGCTATTTGTATCCATGGCTATGTTTTTCTTATATGATTTTTAAATAGCGTGTTTGATGCATAATTTTACGAAAATTCTAACAGCCTTCTTTCTGCTGGACCGAAATTTCCTGCACTTTTCCTTCTTTTTCCGTATCTTGTTACCGCATTCCAATTGCCAATAATTTTTAATTTTTCTCTCATTTTTCACATATGGAATTAGCTCTTCAATTTGGATATATTTTCGGTACTTCGTTCTTATTCTGTTGTTGTCATACGCATTTTTATTAAAGTGTTTAATGTAAACTTAGCTTTTATCCTTCGGATAAAATTTTTCGCTAATCTGTTCATAATAATAACACATTCGTTTTCTTTCACTTTAGATGCGCCTGCATAAACAAGTCAATTGAAAAATCAAAACGCATTCAGTATGTAAGCCTTCAATTGGTTCATGTTTTCTTCCCCAGCCTGTGAGTTTGGGACTTCCGGAAATAGCTTCGTATTGATGCAGTTGTAGACCAATTTCATCTTATTATAAAGAAAAAAAATCATCAAGTCAGGTCCCAGAATCTAGTAATTCGGTTTGGGTGTAAGCAGAAGTAATGAAGATCTTACACAAAACATTCCAAAAATGTTGACAATAATTTCGGAATCCGTGTATTAATTAAAACCATTGGTAACCAGATTTTTATCTTTCCCGTATCATCAGTCTCTTGACTGGTATAATGCAATCCTCTATCTCTTATTCTGCTGATCTGATTCTTCATCTCAACGTACGTATTGCAGCCTGCTTCCTCAATTCTCTGCTTCATATAATCTCATCTCTGAGTTGCCTTACTCTATTCCATTCGCTATCCTCTTTCCTTCATTCTGTTGTTAATCACCCACAAATTTCGTTTCTCAGCCACTTTTTACTGTTTCTTGTCAATTTATATTAATTCTACAACATTTTACATTTTCCAGGGAAAAAATTAATTGAAATCATAGAGTTTTGAAGAATTGTTGGAAACCATTCGCGTTTGTGTAGTTCGAGTAGTCGCCGCTAGTAGCGCCACTGTGCACTAGAGGCGGGGTTCTTAATGCTTTGTAGAGTTCGCACGGATCATCATTCTAGTCGGTTACTTTCGAGCTGAACGATCGCAGTAGCTGGTTGTCGAGATTCCAGAATTCTGAGCACAGCTGAACTTCTACAGTGTCCCGCACATCCCCGATGTACAGGTAAAACTTACATAGCTATTGTGTTTTTTTTATGTTACGTAGTGTTGGGGAGGTATGAAAAATTTAAGTTTTTATTTCTCACCAAGTCAAGATTTGTTCACAATGTACGCATTGATAATCAATCGTTAGATGTAATTTTTTCTGTATGCCTTACCTGAACAATTGTCTTTATCTGCCCATACCTGCTCCAACGTTTTCTCAAGTATCTGCGTAATACGTTCTAAGCTCGACTATTATGAGGCTCTTCACATCAACATTGTCCTCTATTAGCAAGTCATTCCGTTTTTACTCACCACCAAATTTATCATTTCGTAAGATTCTGGCGTGAACTGAACTCATTATTTGAAGCACATATCTAATTTTCGACAAATTTTCTGTGCAGCACGTTTCAAATGCTACAGTGTTTTATTTCTTTCTCGCATTTTCAAAAGCCAAGCTTTACTTCGATAAGATGAACTATGTGTATAGAGATAACAATTTCTTATTGAGTGGTTTATCATATCGTGTTGATAAATGCTCTTTTGGCTAATCTGCTTCCAGGTAAATGGCTTTCTTAATTCTTCTGTTGTATTTTTGGCAATTAGCGTGCTATTATTATACGTAATTTCTATTATATTTATTTTGGGCTCCTTAGCTATCTTTCATAAATTTGATCAGTATTCCGCTTGTAGAATTTTGTTGATGCCTTTCAGAGATTACCCAACATTTTCACCCTTATGTGAAAATTCCAAAATACGATCATGTATTTGTAAATATTGATTATTTCTATTGTATTATTTATTCCAAATTGATTTTTTTAAATGTCATTCATTACTTCCTCAAAATAAGAGCTATTACTGCAAGAATAGATAATCGTTTCTCATCCTCTTGTTTTTAAAGTTGATGTCCATCTTATGTTCCTCTGCTTTCATTATACTGACGTAAGTCTCGTATGGTTTACAAGTAATGAATATTTTTTGCTTTAGGATATATTTAAAATTTCTCTTCTTTTTCAGGATGGTACTTTGCAGTGTTAACTGCATTACCAGAATTAATTTGGAACAGAGTTTTCCTAAATATTGGTTTTCATCTAATACCTCTATGAGTTTGGTTTTTATTTTTCTGTGAATTATCACAGTCAGCAGTTTGATAGAAGATGTAATTTCAAACTTAATCTCTAATCTTCTAAATGAAGTCTGACGAGTATGTGTTGGCATCTTATCTGTCGTTTCTGACACTGAATATTTCATTCTTATGCTATACATTTAATTTTTCTAGGATATTCTTATCATTATATAGTGGTTTGTTTCAGTTAAAATACTTTTAACAGCCACTGAAGCCATGTCCCATACACTAGATCACACTTCATCGTTTGTGTCTAACTTTTTGTCTGCTCCTCGCGTCCTGAACATGTATCACAGCTTTTCTATACGAAACCCAATGTATCTGGTCATTCCTCTGAACCCAAAAAATATTTCTCACCATGTCCTCTGATGTTAATAAATCTTCAAATTTCGTCAGGATATTCAAATTTTCTGAAGTTTTCCCTTTACAGCAAGAATAACTACATCAGTTGCCTTCTGCACATATTCATACATGCCATCCAACAATTTTCGTAATGGAATCTCGTATTTCATTTTTAATTTTGTCGGTATCATCATCGTACTGTGTTTTTGTCTTCAGATTTTTTGTTCTTTGCAGTTTGCTTCATCAATTTGGTTATATATTCTGTTATCATGGGGTATAAATGGAATATTTTCTTTTTTTGTCATTTCACTTCTTTGATAAAACCCTCGATCCCTCCCTACTTTCTTGTGGTAACCTCTTCATCTCAACTCACTCTACACATCCGACGTCCACAGTTATATGTATCATGTTTCTAATCTCTTTTTTCGTAGACGGTTCTTTCCTTCGACTGTTCCCTCCACTGTAAATTTAACCAATTTCACATATCTCAAAATATGACCCACCATCCTGCCTCTTCTTTCTGTATCAGTTTTCCACAAGCTTCTTTCCTTACACATCACTTCCAAACATGTACATTTCGAACTTTATCTGTCCACTTAATTTTCAGCATACTTCTATAGCGCCACATCTCAAATATTTAAAAAAGTTGTTTCTAAGTTCTAGATCAATGTTTGAAACTAATCGATTTCTCTTTCCCTAGAAGGCTCTTTTCACTTGTGCTAATCAAATTTTAACATCATTCATGCTCAAATCATCAGTTGTAATTTAACTTCCTACACAATACAATTCGTTTACTTATCCTATTGCAACCAATTTGTTTTGCATGTTTAATCTACTATTATTGGTATCTTTACTGCTACATTTCACCATTTTTGTATCGCTTTCACTTATAGTTAGTTCAAAATCATAGTTAAGTACTTTGTTCATACCATTCAGTAACTTCTCAATGTCGTCAATGTGTTCTGCTAAGAAGACAATGTCATCAGCAAAGTGTAGCATACTGATTCGTTCTTCTTAAACGATTATGCTATATTCAAAATTTTCTTTTGATTGTTTTATTGCTTCCTTTACATAGAACATGTATGTTCATGGGGACAGAGTAAAACTTTGTCTCACACCCTTTTTAACTGTTGCATGTCTCTCATGATTCTCTACTTTTATTATAGCCACTGAGTTCTTATACAGATTACAAATTTTCTTTTATCTCGGTATTTTCGACCTGAATTCTTAAATAATTTAAACGTCTTGTTCCACCTAACATAATCAATAGCTCTAAACAAACGCTGTAAAATTATCTTGGTTTTTCGTGATCCGTCCTTCAAGTATTAATTTTAAAGCCATAATTGCTTATCTTCTACCGACATTTACCTAAACCCAAACTGATCTTCACCTACTATCTCTTATACTATACTTTCTATTCTTCTGTATATTATCCTGGTCATGTGATGTTAGACTTGTAATACGATATTTCTTATAATTTTTAGCTTGTGTATTCTTCGGAAGTGTGAATATGATTTCCCCTCCCCCCCTCCCCCCCACCCGTTTGTCTTACGGCTCCTGACTAAATGTCCCAACCACAGTCGCTGTTTCTTTCAGTGTTTTGTACTATTGTATCTTTTATGCTAGTCTGCTCCCTAATTTGTACATTTCTCACGAGTTCTAATTTAGACACTCGTGAAGTTGTTTGAAGGAAATCCATCTCCACTTCTTCTGTCTTCTTGCGGTTTTTCTCTGCAGTTGTCCAGT